>JAXQQM020091170.1:0-38951 GCA_034641835.2 Pinus albicaulis
ATCACAGGGTAAATCTAACTTGGACACTAAGCGGTGCGGCAACCTTCGCAGGCTAATGCATAAGAGATCTGGCGAAATACATAGAACCATATTCTCCAATTTTTGAGCGAAAAGTCAGGTCTCGTGGGCAAGACCCAGGTTCAAGAGTAGTGGCCAACAAGGGGTCCGGAGTAGTCTAGGTACACGCCGGCATTTTCACCCTGCTCTGGGAGAGCAGTGCATCTCACCCGAGGCGTGCCGCGACCACATGCATAAGGGGATGAGATCACTGGTAAGGAATAAACCCGCAACCAAAGAAAGAAAGTGCATCCATTACATATACCAAGTTACACATGCATGATCACTAATCAAGTATTCAGACAGTCGCAACTTAAAATTTTTAAAGAAGTGTAAACACATCAGAACGCATGAACAACACATTAAGACAGCAATCCTTCCTTATATTATTCTTCTGGCCGAATACATGGTTACATAGCTTTCTTCTCTGATAACTCACAAGTCAGATACAGATGGGTTTGAGAACATAAGGGAAGAACATAGAAAGCAGGAACCCATAGAAAGAACATGTCGGATCCTTCTGCGGCTGCTCTGCGCATCCATTCAACCCTCAACAATAACAATAACAACACCAACCTTCCTTCTTCCGCCGGGTGATCGCCCTTTTATTCACCCGCTCGTCGCAACTGGCGGCTTCTCTGTGTCTTCACTCTGGCTTTTCCCGACTTCTCTTCTGATGTCTGCATGTTTCTCTTTCTGTTTTCTGCTGTATTTCTTTCATCTGTACTTATCTCTGTTCAATCTCCAGTTATCAATTGCTTCCGCGCCACCTTGGTAGCTCCGCAACTCCTGGTCGTTGCGGCGCGGTCGCGTTAGCTATGTGTATTTCTTCCGCAACTCAAAAAGAGTCCAAGTTCAAAATGTCTTGGCCAAAAGTTCAAAACTTAAACAAAAACAAGGGCCCCAACAGGCCCCGACCACAATTCTTTGACTCGTCATGAGTCGTCACAATAACGATTTCTGGCCCCATTCCATTTCTTGGCTTAGTGCCACTCTCTTGTTCCTTCCGCTACGCCTACTGCGTATACGCCCTGTTGGTTCAAACGAAGGGCCCAACCCCTACGGGACGGCGATCTTTGATCTCTAAGCTCTGTGAAGGTAAGCCACTTGCTTGTTGCCAAAATACATGACGAAGTCGGCGTACGAGAGATGCGGTTGTGGCTGAAAGCTTCGTCAGTAAATCCAGGATGATACAGCAGTGCGAGGCACAGGAGTCGGCCCGGCATCCGGCTGGTGCCGTGACATGGGTGCGAATGCCGGACGAATCTCAGGAGGACGTGCTTGGCCGCTGCTGATTCGGCCTCAGTCATCTGCATGTGAAGTTCCAGCTCGTCCGACTGGGCATAGAGCTGATCTAACCTTGCAGGGTCCGTGGTCACCCGAATTTCGTTGGAGATTTGTTGCAGCTGGGCAGCAATGGGCTGCGTCTTGACCATTAGTGCGAGAGAGCATTCCTGTAGAATTCTCAGAAGGGCAGAAACTGCGGCTATAGTGGAATGCAGAGTGGCTTGCATACTGACTGCCTGCGTCTGTTTGGCAGTCACCTGTCTTGAATGGTCGGCGGGTGGATCTGGAAGGGTAGGCCGTGCGGCTAACGCCGCTTGTAACTCTAGTTTCCAATCTTGGCTCTTGATAAAGACTTCACTGGTGGTGGGCACGTAGAGCGGCTTATTTGTCTCTTCTATGCGAGCAGGGATTGGGGCATGGTGAGCCCGTGCCTCTGGCCATACGCTTGAGAGCGCCTGATTAACAATGTTGGCCTGGTTCTGGAGGTAGGTCTTCTCCTACAGCAACTGAGTGCGTTGTTCAGTAAGCGCCGTGATCTGATTCTGCTGCTCTGTGCACTTCCACTGTAGCTCGTCGTGAATCTGCTCTGCTTTAAGGGCCGCCCACTGAATGAGCAGGTACAACTGTGCTGGACTCAAATGTGCAGCATTTGGTGTGCTGGGTGCACCCTGCTCGGGCGCCTGTTCCCACGAAGATTGGCCCATGGCCGCTGTTCGGCCTGAAATCTCTGGAGGATGGACCGGCGTCTGCTGCTGCACCGAAGTGGCCATATCAGGCTCTGGCCGTTCCTGCTGCATGGTTTGCTCTGTGGAAGGGGCGGCTGAATCAGCCCCAACTGTGGCTTGCTGGACAGATATAGGTGGAAGAGAATCCCTGGATGTGGCCACGGGGTCAAAAGGTGGTACCACGGCTGCAGTACTGGAGGTAACCTCCGCCCCGTGGTCACCGCCAAAAAGTTCCCGGATCAAAGAATCGGACACAGTGGCTGAGGAATTGGACGGATTGGGGGAGGTGGCCTAGGGACGGCTGGTGGAGGGGGCGGTAGATGGAGTGAACAAGGTGCGAGGGAGACGAAGGTTGAGGAAATCTGCTGGATCAATCAGCGGTTCCTCCGGAATCAAAGTGGCTATGGGCGGCGTGGCTGGTGGATCATCCTCTGTAAGATCCACCACGGGATCTGTGGCCGTAGTGCGGGCCCTCTTGGATGGAGGTGGGTCAACGGAATCAGGTTCGGGGCCCGGTTCACCCATTGTCGTGATGAGGGGGGTAGCAGAAGTGAACAAGGGAGTGGGAATAGGGGAAGTGAGGGGAGCGGTGTTGGGAAGACCACGGGACCGATTAATATGGAATTCATTAAAAGAAGGAAAAATAGGGGCACCACTGGAAACAACCTGAGTTACCACATTGAGGCGCCGCGCTTGGTCGTTGAAATGCTCGACGACGGGGACCAGCGATTCCGGCAGGTCCGTTGCGGTCTCTGCTGCGTCTGGTGTGGTCTCTGCCGCAACTTGTGACGACCCCCCTGCGCTGGTCGCGGCAGGCTGCTGTGCCGCCCTCATCCCCTCAAAATTGTAACGGACGACTCCGTCGCTGACATGCTGAACAACCCCCGGCCACGCAGATACCTCTATGTGGAAAACATTATCATTCAGCTGGAAACGCAAGGGCGCCATATGGAACGTGTGGTGCGGTACACAAGTTGGCCGGATGAAAGTGTGGTTATGGCTGACGCCAAACCACACTTGTTCACTGTAGGCATCCAACAGGTGCCGAGGTACCCGTTGCTGGGAAGTGACCACATCGACCATCATTCCATACCATTCTCGGAACGCCGCTGCGTTCACCTGCTTGCTGCTGGGGTCCCTGGACAACTGCCAGGGGGAATATCTCATTGCGAGCGGCTGGCTCGCGGTGATCTCCGCCGGTGGCCGGATCGGGGGTAGATGCCATTTCCACATGGCGAACGCTAACAGCAAGTACCCATAGATGAAGCTGGTAGTCTGTTTGTAATTGTCTTCGCAAGCCGCGAAGAGTTCCTTCAACACAAACGCGCTCCAATTCAACCTGGCTCCCTGGACGCAGTGCTCGGCAATGGAAATTGTGTCCAGAGTGCACTCTCCCTTTGTGTAATGGCGCATGGTCTTGCTCGCAATCAGGTAGCAAGCGAACCTGATTTGTGATACATTTATCAAATCAATCTTGGCACCTTTGCCACCCCGGCGAGTGCCATACTTGGTATAGAGGTCGGCCTCCGCCGACTTCCGGGCTCGCTTGGAGGATGTCTGGCCCGCAGAGGAGACATCGGAACCAGTCTGCGATAGCCCTGTAAGCCGATGGATGTCTGCTGCATGTATCGGAATTTCTTCTTTCAACCACAGGGACCCGTTCTGCACCCGACTGAGGAGGAACCGGGTACATTGCAGAACTGGTCCGGTGGTGCCGAAGACGGGAAGACTCCTCAAATTCATCAAAGTCGACTGCTGTAGGCCCCGGAATTCTTCCCGCATTCGACTGTTAGAGCTGCTCCTGGGCGTGTAATGGTGTTCCATGAATGTCTGCCAATGGAGGTGAGGAAACTCAGCCGGGTTGGACAAGTTGGCATCCATACAGGGTGCATTGTCATACTTGCCGACCAGCGACTCTACTCGGTGAATTCTGCTATCTAATGCTGGTTCAGGAACTGAGAGAAGAGCTCTCGGCATCTTGGCGCGTCTCTGATAGACTTGGACGATTCTTCTGTAACTTCCTGCGAGGTGCTGAGTGCTCTGATACTGCGAATGCTCCGGAGTCGCTGCAACTTCCAAATTGAACTGGTCCGTCATCCTTGTGCTGATAGCCTTCATGCAAATTGGGCCATCTGCTGGCACGCACGGAGTTGATGAGACTCCATAACGGTAATTAATTCTTGCTATCTTTCTTGCCTGCGATAATCGTGCGATCAATCGCAGGCCTGTGTGTAATCTGACAGTTGCTGACGGCGTCATGGGGAGATGGGCGGACTCGACGGCGGAGGGAACTGCGGTTGATGGTGAATGATTACGGTATGATTACTGTCCATTAAGGGAATTTATGACCAAATCTGAGCTATCCTACGGACTGACAAAAGTACTGACGGACATGACCTGGACTGACACTTGCGCGGGGACGGATCCTACGCGATCGACAGGCTGGGCGGACGTGGTGACACGCTGGACTGGCGTGGTGACACGCTGGACTGGCCCGCCCCGACCACAGTCGGTTGCGGTAAGGTACCCGCAACTGACTAATTTATTTGACTGATTACCTATGAATGGAAAAACTACCTACGCTCATCCCGGTTGCGGGAGAGTTATTCAACTACGCTACTCTATGGGTGCTCTCGGTTGCGAGAGTTATTAATGAAAAGTGGAAAGGTACCTACTCCTGGTAGGGCTTCAGGCATGTGCCATTCACCCATCCCAGAAGGACTGTGCCGTCCAGTTGTGCCAACCGAACGGCTCCTGAGTCGCGGATCTCGATGACAAAGTACGGTCCCAGCCAATGCATCTGGAGCTTGCCTGGAAACTTCTGGAACCGGCTGTCGTACAAGAGAACTTTGCCACCAACCTGGAAAGCTTTAGTTTTGATGTGGCGGTCGTGCCATGCTTTCTGTCTAGCCTTCTGAACCTTCTGGTGGAATTCCGCAAGAAATCGGGCTTCATCCAGCTCCTGTAGCTCCTGGAGGCGTTCCCTCAGTGACGCTTCTTCTGAGAAGTGAAGGGACGTTGCGATCAAAAGGCTGGGTACGGTGAACTCGGCGGGAATCACAACTTCCCGGCCATACACCAGCTGGAAGGGCGTCTGGTTGGTCAAGCGTTTTACCGTGGTCCGGTAAGCCCATAGCGTCACTGGTAGCAGCTCATCCCAATCATCCCTCTGAGCGTTGCAAATTTTTGTCAAGCCCTTTTCAAGAATCTTATTGAAGGCTTCCACCGTACCATTGGCCTGCGGGTGGTATGGACTACTCTTATGATGCTGAATCATAAATGTTTCCAGTAGCGACTTGACCGTGGCATTAATGAAATGCGTGCCTTGATCGCTGGTCAAGCTCCGTGGGCAGCCAAAGCGGCTGATAATGTGTTCAAAGATGAACCGAGCAGCGGTCTCTGCCGAGCAGTCACGTACCGCTACTGCCTCAGCCCACCGTGTGAGGTAATCTGTCGCGGTAATGATGTACCGGGCCTTGGAATGGCGAGCGATTGGTGCGATGGGGCCTACGAAATCAACAGCCCACTTCTCAAATGGCCGCAACACATGCACCGGGTGTAGCGGAAGCTCGTCCCTGTGCGAAGGCCTCCCCGTCCTCTGGCACACGTCGCAACGTTTCACATAGGCCTTACAGTCTGCATGCACCGTCGGCCACCATAGGCCAGCTTGAAGCACCTTCCTTGCGGTGGGTTTAGCACCTACGTGTCCTCCCGCAACACCGCTGTGACATTCCCACATCACTGCTTCCCGCTCATGGTCAAGAACACACCTGCGCAACACCTCATCCAGGCCCAGTTTGTACAGCTGCCCCGCGATCAATTGATAATCGGCCGCCCGGACAACCAAGTGGCGTTTCTGAAGAGTGGTGTAATCCTCAGGGCATTGTCCCGTGGTCAGATACGTGGCAATGTCAGCCAGGTAGTCTGGTACGGCTTCAACTCGAAATAGATCAGCATCCGGAAGCTGATCATCCAACGGACCTTCGTTTTCTCCCGACTCCAACCTGGATAAGTGATCGGGACCAACATTCAACCTGCCAGGCTTGACAATCACCTCAAACGTGAACTCCTGGAAAAGTAGAAGCCATCGACAGATTCTTCCTTCCAACACAGGCTTATTGACCAGATATTTTAATGTCGAATGGTCCGTGAAAAATGTAAATTTGCCGCCCAGAAGGTAGTGGCGGAACTTCTGGAGAGAGTACACCATCGCCAACGCCTCCCGCTCGGTCGTGGTGTAATTCTTCTCCGCATTGGATAACCGTCGGCTGGCGAAGTATACCGGGTGGTCAACTGTCGTTTCCCCGGGTTGCGCCAATACCGCGCCAAGTGCAATTCCGGACGCATCAATGTGCACATGGAACTGCTTATCCCAGTTCGAATGGACCAGTATGGGTGTTGTCGCCAACTTCTCCTTCAATGTGTCGAGTGCCTCCCTGCACTCCGCCGTCCACTCAAATGCTTCTGACTTTCGCAACAGTTTCTCCAAAGGGGCAGTGATTTTGGCATAATTGCGGATAAACCGCCTGTAGTATCCTGTGTGCCCGAGCAGTGCCCGCAACTACTTCACAGTCTCGGGGGCCTCCATGTGGACGATGACCGCGACCTTGGCAGGATCAACGCAGACCCCTTGCTTACACACCACGTGACCCAAGAGTGTGCCGAATGGTACTGCAAAAATACATTTCTTCAAGTTCAAGGAAATCTGCAGCTGGCGACATCGATCGAACATAACACGCAACAGGGAGGCGTGTTTCTTCAGCAGGCTGTAAACAGTCCAGTCGTCCATATAGACTTCCAGGAACTTGTGAATGTACTCCCGGAAAGCAGCAATGACAATCCGGGAAAACACAGCCGGTGCGTTCTTCAGACCAAACGGCATAACGTGGTATGCGAATGATCCCCACTCAGTGGTGAATGTCATCTTTGCTTTGTCTTCCTCGGCGATGCGCACCTGATGGTAGCCCGAAAACCCATCAGTGAAGGAATAAGCTTCGTTTCCCGCGACATGATCTAGAACTTCGTCGCTGAAGGGAGTGGGAAACGGATCGTGAATACAAGCATTATTCAAACTCCGATAATCTACGCAAACCCTGATTTCCGCTTTGTCCTTCTTGTTCTAGATGACAATGGGACTTACCCACTCAGCCTCTTCTACTGGAAAGATGAGACCCGCAGCCAGCATCTTGTCGATCTCCATCTTGACCTTCTCTTTGATACGTGGATTCAACCGGTAGGGTCGGTGCTTCACCGGCCTGGCTCCTGGTTTCAGTGTGATGCGCATCTCACCCAGATCCCCCTTGATCCCCTTCAGGTCCGCAACGGATGACGGGAATAAATCTTCATACTCCCGGAGGAGGCTGAAAATTTCTCTTGTCGTCTCCTCGTCCCAGTAATCTCCCACCGTTGCCAGCTTAGGTTTCTCCTCCGTTCCAATGTTCAGCTTCTTCGTCTTGAGGGGCTGCAAATGGACTCCTTCTGTCGTCGGCTCGTCACGGACGCTCCACTCGCCCTCCTTTTCGTCAAAATAGAGATGCCTAAGGTCCTCCAAACTATCATCCTCCGGGTCGCCGTCAATCCGTTGGCAAACCATTTCGCGCTTGACCCCGGAGCGTGACGCCACCGGGCCCTCATCGGGCTCAGGATGGCGGAAAAACAAAACCTCCTTGACGGCTTGTAGGGCCTGAGATTCCTGCGCCGTTTCTCCTTCGAACGAGAAGCTCTAGACGAACTTTTCCGCAACTACTTGCCAGGAGCGGGTTCCCCGTTTCCGCTCTTCCTCCAGATACCAGGCCTGGGGAATCGTACCCAGGGAGTGGACAAACCTGTGGACCCACAACTCCTCAGGATACCCTGTGCTACGCCACTGTTCCTCGCACGCCCGCAAATGCTGTCGCGGGTCGGAAGCTCTCTGATGTTTAAGGGTGATGCAGGGCCCTTCATCCTCTTTGAAACGTGCCCTTAGAGCATCCGCCACACGCTCCCATCGCAACAGGGTGTTGCGGTGATTGTTCCACCATCGTCCCGATGTTGACTTCAAGGCCACATCCAAGAGTGGTATCCGGCTTTCCTCTGGGACCCGGTCTTCCACCTTGGCAATAAAAGTATTCACTGCTTGCATGTTTGATAGTGTGGGGTATCCGCGGATCTCAGTCGCTACCCACCGGACCTGAGCGATGGAGGCACATCTCCGCGTGGTTGTCTCATACCCCCCTTGCTGCCAGTCTTCCCACGCAAGCTCGGATCCGAGCTCCGAGCTCTGCACACTCCACCAACTGATAGACCCTGTTGCGGTCGGGTTGATGTAATCGTCCCGCTTCCCTGCAGTCATCTGATAGAGATGGTCCATCATCTGAGCATCCTCCCGACTGTCCACCGGTTCTGTATATTGCGGACCCTGATACGGGTCGAGAGGCTGAGTGACCCTTACCTCCCCATCCTCAAAAATCATCAGCTCCTTCTTGAGGTCGATGATCGCGTAATTCTCAAAAGCCCAATCAATGCCAAGTAAAGCAGGGTAGGGGTCCTTATCGCCCATAATATCAATAACCTCAAAGTCAGTGTATGTCTTCACCCCCGCAACGTCGACCTCGACACCCTCGAGTCGGCCGATTGGCAAAATACAGTACTGGTTCGCCATCCTGAGTTGGATTGGGGAATAGGCGAGCCGTGGCTTTCCAAGAGCCTCCCATGTTTTTCGTGGCAAAATATTGACGTCGGATCCCAAGTCCAACATGGTGTCGCTGATTTGGAATCCTGCGACCTGCGTGTTAAGCCGGAATTCTTTGCCTGTTCGTTGCTTGTTCCGCTTGACACGTTGCACGTATTGAGGCCTAGCGTCCACCAGATTTCTGGGTTCTGCGTGCCCATGCAGCGCTCCGTCTAAAGCATGTTTGAGTTGCTGCCGCAGCCCAGCGTTATCAACAATCCTGAGGAATAGCCGGAGCCAATCCTCGACCACAGTATCTGCGGCGTCCTGCGCACCGGATTCCGGCCGCCAGGGCTCCTCCAGCCCTCCCTCGTTCCGCAACTGGGCGAATGCCTCAACCGCCTCCTAGAAATACTTCTTCTGGACATCGGGCCTGATCAACTTCTTTGGGGATGCCAGCCGAACCACTCGGGCTGGCTCCTTCTCGTGGGCATCGTCTCCAGTCTTCTTCCCACCCCGTGTTACTATCGCAACATTCTGCATGTCAGGGGTTGCGGTGCTGCGCGGTTCTGAGTTTATCAGATTCGCTCCCCTCTGCCTCACCCGTTCTTCCCACTTCTTGATGAGCTCCGGACAGTCTTCTGTAGCATGGGCGTTGACCCGACACTGGGAACACCAGGGTCGTCGCGGAAGGGGACATTCTCGAGCCACATGACCCTCCTGGTCACAATTGTAGCACTTTACCGGACCGCGTCCTCCTGTTCGGCCTCCGCGCATGCCGCCACCTCTTCCCCTTGTAGCCTCGTTCACCCTGTACGAGGGACGATCCAATCGATCCGCAAGAGCGTCAAGCGCCCTGCACTGCTCGGTGGTGTGAGTCGTAGACACACAGAATTCGTAGTATACATTATTTGGCACCGTGGAGCACTTCTGTAATATCGGGCACATTCGAGGAGGATGCCCCATCGTCCGGCAAATCTCACAGTACTCGGTGGTGGAAGACCCCGGTTGCGGAGGGAACCTCGCAAAGGTCTGTTGCGGCTGGTAGACTCCCTGCGGGTTCATCGCCGCGCCACCCCCTGGTGGTGGACCCCCCTGAATTGCTGCAACTGAGGCTCCAACTCCTGCACCGCGCAACTGAGGACACTCGGTTGCGACGTGTCCCTCGACCAGGCAATGAGTACACCAAACATTTGGTCGCGCCGGTCTCGCTGGCTGAATTTCCTTGAGCTTTTCGGTCAAGCTAGCGATATGATGTTGCAACCCTATCAGAGAAGGGTCTTGCGGGGCCATTCCCCCCCTGTATTCCTGGGGGTATCCCGCCATGGCTTCAATCTTCATGGCCTGCTCCAAAGCGTCCTGCAGATTATCAATCTTCTGCTGTGTGAGAGGGGTTCGTGTCAAGGGGAGCAGGGCCTTGATGAACCAGTACCTTTGGTGGTTTGGATCGATCGGGTAACTGAGTTTCCCGATCGCGTCTTTAAATCGCCGCATCAACTCCCACGTGGTTTCTCCTTCTTTCTGCTTAATTTCCCACAGCTCTGACAGGCCCTGCTGGTCTGTCTGGGGAAGCTTGAATTCACGGACAAAATCCCGCTTCACGTCCGCGATTACAGGGTTAGGGTGTGCCTCAGACCACTTGATGAACCAACGCAGAGCTCTCTCTCTGAGCGTGGTTTGGAACTCTATTAACTTCCCTGCATCCGGCGTCTGTCGAGCCCTCCAGATGGCTTCGCACAGATACCAGTGTTGTTCTACGTCGTCATTTCCCCGGCCAGAGAAATCTGGGTACCGGGTGAAAGATCCAGCCATGTATACTTGCGGAGAATTAACCAGGATAAAACCTCCGGGTCCTGGTTGCGTAATGGTCCCACTAGGGAAAATACTACTACTAGTAACGCTGCTGCTACCGGGCGTTACCGACACCGCTGAACTACTATATGACTGACTTAATGCTTGTAACTGAATAAAAATATTTCTTAAAGGTTGATAAAGTACCAGGGGAAGGTCGGGATCCTGGCCATGCAGAAGGTGGGACGTAGGGCTGCCTGGAGGGGTGGGTGCCGTCTGATCCTGGAACATCTGCTGCATCACGTCGTGCCATTCGTCATCGGAACTTTCTTCGGGCTGCATCTTTCCATTATCCTTGCTAGTCGTTACTGCTCTTTCTCGCGTCGCTGGGCTCCCATGCACCCACTGTACGTCCACTGCTGTCCCGTCTCCTGTCCGGGTATCCAAACCCATGGTTCTTGTCTTCTGAGGCGCCTCCTTCTGATTTCTCCTCTCGATTTCCCTTCTCTTCAAATCTCTCATTACCCTTCTTCGCCACCTATCGGCGATTTGTGCTCGCCGATGCGCACGTGACTCCCGCAACTTGCATGCGGCTTCAACGTCCATCCCCCGCTCCCCACTCTTACAGTCTACACAGCATCGGTCCCCTCAATCCTTCCCCCAGTACGGGTGGTTTACGCTTCCATACTCGTTTTGTGGAATTCAATCAACCCTTCGTCCACCATCAGGGCCTTGATCCACAACGGAATCTCCTTCAACAGCTTCCCCCTTAACCCTGAGTGAAAAACAGACTCCACCTTCGAGAAGGATTGGTAACACTCAGCAGCAAACTCCACAGCGTATCCTTCCAACGTGGTCCTTACCCAAAAATCCACTGCGCGGGTTAGTTCGGTGTCTACCCGATGCAGTGCTACCAGGTCTTCGTGTGCCCACCTGCGGTTTATCTTCCGCGAGCCTTCTTGGGGCACCGTCACTCGTAACCTTCGCAACCAATTGTAAAGGTCGGTAGGGAACCTTCCCCAGAAAATTTTGTATGTATCACTAGCTGAATCCGAGAAAAGAACGATCTCCTTGATCGCGGCCTCCTTTTTCTTGGTCAGCTCCGCTTGCTGAGTAATGAAATGGTCAAGATGATCATCCCACCATCGCCGTATTGCTCCTTCAAAAATCCTCGAGACCATGATCTAGATCCCCTGAGAACATGCGGGGTCCCGGCAACGGAACCATTTGTTGGCGAAAATTCAGGTCTCGCGGGCAAGACCCAGGTTCAAGGGTTGTGGCCAACAAGGGGTCCGGTGTAGTCTAGGAACACGCCGGCATTTTCACCCTGCTCTTGGAGAGCAGTGCGTCTCACCCGAGGCATGCCGCGACCACATGCATAAGGGGATGAGATCACTGGTAAGGAATAAACCCGCAACCAAAGAAAGAAAGTGCATCCATCACATATACCAAGTTACACATGCATGATCACTAATCAAGTATTCAGACAGTCGCAACTTAAAATTTTTAAAGCAGTGTAAACACATCAGAACGCATGAACAACATATTAAGACAGCAATCCTTCCTTATATTATTCTTCTGGCCGAATACATGGTTACATAGCTTTCTTCTCTGATAACTCACAAATCAGATACAGATGGGTTTGAGAACAGAAGGGAAGAACATAGAAAGTAGGAACCCATAGAAAGAACAGGTCTGATCCTTCTGCGGCTGCTCTGCGCATCCATTCAACCCTCAACAATAACAATAACAACAGCAACCTCCTTCTTCCGCCGGGTGATCGCCCTTTTATTCACCCGCTCGTCGCGACTGGCGGCTTCTCTGTGTCTTCACTCTGGCTTTTCCCGACTTCTCTTCTGATGTATTCATGTTCCTCTTTCTGTTTTCTGCTGTATTTCTTTCATATGTACTTATCTCTGTTCAGTCTCCAGTTATCAATTGCTTCCGCGCCACCTTGGTAGCTCCGCAACTCCTGGTCGCTGCGGCGCGGTCGCGTTAGCTATGTGTATTTCTTCCGCAACTCAAAAAGAGTCCAAGTTCAAAATGTCTTGGCCAAAAGTTCAAAACTTAAACAAAAACAAGGGCCCCAACACCAATATATGCATATGCTTTCTATCTCCTTCATTATATAATTGATGAGCTCCTTCACCAAGGGTCCCACCCACTATGAGGTTGCTTTCATGCAAAGGCTCCTCCAGAAAAACTGTGCTGTCCAACAAGATGGTTCAATGCATCTAGATAGTTTTGTTGACTCGGTCAACCTTGAATGATTCTTCATGGCTTGTCCCTTTTCACACTCAAGGTGCCTTCATTTTATCTAGCTGGACTTGATCCCTATTCACTTTGAGTTGGATTTTTATTCATATTTGAGAAAATTATGAGTGTCCTTGCTCATTTATTCATCAATCTAAGTTTTAAGAGAAAAAATAATATTCCCATTAGCTGAAGCTAATTTAGGAATATTATAGTCTCCCCCTCCCAAATTTTGCTTGTCCTAAGGCAACTACAAGGGTGTTGCAAAATATCCCCTCTTCCTCTTGTGGCCCTCTCATCCCATAGTCTCCTCCATTGCTTCAAAATTTCTGTAAAAATTCCATCTCCCAATGGCTCCTCCCATGTGTGCAAGTTGGCCTTTGGTGAATAAACCCAATGGCTCTCATCATGAAAAAATGGAAGGTTGTTATGGAAACCTTCCTGCTGATCCATGGCCTTATCAAGAAAGAAGTGATGACAATCATGGGGAATTTCATCATCAATGGAGGTCTCCTTCCTCCATGTTATCATCCAAATAAAATGAATCACCCTCCAGCTTGGTAATTCATAGAAAATATCCTCGCAATTGCTCATGAGAGGCATTCCCCAAGTGCTCCAACAAAACATATGGTCCACATCATAAAGAAACAAGTGATATGCAATGGTGGCCATATAGTTCCTCATGCTCCCCCTGGAACATGTAGTGCAGAAAAATTAGGCACTCTCTTCCTCCAAAGACACACCCAACAAATGTGTCTTTCCTCCAACCATGTCCCCAACAAAATTAAGAACATCTTCAACATGTGGGATCATAATTAAGATTATGCTAGCTGCCATATACAATAAGGGAGAAGGACAATGGTCCCTTATGTGCAACCAGCGTAGTTTTCCTCCTAACTGCCATAGGATATGATATGGCAAGCGCTCTCCCCAACACTTGCTTGCTGCCCCATCCTTCTTGCATGCTTGGAGAAGGTGTATGATGGTTGGTGTTAAGTAACCACACCATGAAGAGTACATCATCTTTCCAAGATCCTCCAAAGAATGGCCAACATCCCCATGGTTCATGGCCCAAAGTGGCTCATGAAGCCCATCAGCAAAAGTGCCCCCTCTTGGAGCTAAGACCTGCACATGAGTGTTAAGAAGATACAAGTATATAATGAATACATCATGAGATTCAGGAATACAATGTTTTTCATACACTTGTCTAAAATCAGCAAGGTAGCTCATGGATCAGCTCCCTCTCACACTCAATAAATAAGGAGGTGATAATGATAACTCTTCCCAAGAGCTATGTCCCTCCTCAACTAGAAAATGATCCATGCAATCACTCATATTAGAGTGCATCTCCTCTAAAATTTTCCCACATGAATCCATATAATATAGTGTGACATGTTTTAATGAAACTAGTGGGATTTGAAAGAGAGACCTCATAGATTATGTTAAGTAGTTTTTCCTTGAGCTTGGAATATTTAGTTAATTAGATCTGATCATGAACATAAATGATTCCATTAACTACTTTTTACTTTCCATCCATAGCTTTCCCATAAAGAAACTTACATGTGAATAGGTCCTTAGAATATTCCATCAAGAGTCGGGACTCCCAATAAGGGTCTAGGCTTCCCAACATTGACAGCATTGTAGAAATCTAAAATGATGCTTTTGTCACATGATGGTTCTCCTCCTTGACATGCTTGATGTCAAAGTCACATGTTGGAGTATTCCCAACTTTCCTTTGCCGCCCTTCTTGCAGCTGATCTTGCTCAAGGCAAGATTGAAGTTTAGGAGAGTCACCCTTCCTTTGAAAGGTTCCCTTTCTCAAAAACTTCCACCTTTTTGCTCCTGCATACAAAAATGAAATTATATTTTTGTTATGTTCAGAAATCTTCATTATATATTGGATTATATTTTTCTGCCCCGAAGCTATGGATTAGACCTTTTATACTATGCTCATATCTGCCCAAATTTCTGAATCTATTCCCTCCAACGCAAATAGATGAATGGAAGAAAACAAGGTCAATTTCAGAAATTTTCCTAGCCTCCAATCAATGGTTTGTAGCACTATAGTGGCTCCTTCCAAAGTTCTCTCTTTAAACAAATATTTTTCTGCTGCATATAGTTGAGAGAAAACTTTAGTTTCCCTCCAATCAGGAGGTCTTCCTGCTAAAATGCCTCCTTGCAAAGAGGCATGAAGGCATAGAGTAGGATGTGAATGTAGGTGGACAGATTTGCCCCTACCTTTGTTGCATGGCTTCTCTTGCCTTCTTTTTTCTTTCAAAATCTGAAATATAGAAGGGTTCATTCTTTCCATCTTATGATTCCATTCCTCCTCCTTTCCTCCTCCTATCTTCAAGATCCCATCACTTGGCAATGAAAGTACATGCTACTCATGTGTTATGCCAAGAGTTCTATGTGTGAGACCTTTTAGAACTCATTGCAAGAGTGCAAGAGTTTGTTTTCTTGGAGCAAGTGCTCCATCCTCTTCTCCATGAGGTGCTTGAGGTGCCCTTTTCATGACTGCATTATTCTCCCCTGCCTTCCCTTTCCCCTCTTCAATAGTTGAAGTTTCCTTATCTTCAACAAGAGATCTCAAATCTTGGTCTTCTTTTGAAGAAGGAATCTTCATGTCTTCCCTTTGAGAAGAGAGACCTTCATCCAAAGGAGATCTTGCCCTTGGAAAAGCTTCAAGCAATCTCACCTCCCCTTCATTGGTTTTTAGAAATGGAGTTCGATAGATAGACCCTCCCAACTCATGCAAAAGTTTTGTATGATGTGGTTTGATAGTTGCAATAGAAGATGCTCACATGAAATATCATCAAACCTCTCTACTAATCTCTTAATGAACTTTGCATAAGTAGATGTATTTGCATTTTTTAAGGAAAATGATTCAAACAACCACCAAGCATAGGCCTTACCCTCAAAATGCAGCGTTGCTACTTTGATGGCCTCCAATTATGAAACTTGATGTTGCTGCACAAAGGCATCTAGCTCCTTCACCCAAGCCCTAGCTGGACATAGAGGTGATCCATCAAAAGTGGATAGAAAGAATCTACCCTCACCCTCCTCCTTGCTACTTGTGCTCTTTTCCTCCTTCATTTGGCAAAACCCTTGGAAGTTCAAGTGATCTTTGAACTCCTCGGATTGATCTTCATATTCCTGCAAATAATCACCAAGAGTATTTTTCTTTGGCACATCTCCTTTCTTCCTCTCCATGAAGAAATTGCTGATAGAATGTGGTAAATAATATGATATGGCTGAGTGCTCATATCCAAAAGATGAGGATTTATAATCTTCCTCCTGTATAGATTTTGTTGAGGGATCTTGATGTGTTTCCCTCCTCATTTCTTTGATGCCCTCACTTTTGCCATGTATATTTGTCAAGAGAAGTTTTGAGAACCTCCTTTCTCTAGACAACAAGGGTTTGCTCTGATTTCTTCTACAAATATCTTCCTCCCCATGAGAAGACTCCATAATGATTGGGCTCACAGGCTGTAATGTTTCAAAAAAATTCGACAATAATTTGGAACATTAATTTTTGTTGATTTCACTTAGGAGGAGAATAAATGGGTAAGGAGGCCCATGAATAATATTATTATCAGTAAAATCGCTCATAATATGAAAGGGGATCATCTTTGGAGCTGGTTTTCACACCCCCATGTGTGAACAAGGTTAGTTACAGGGAGGCTTGGTTAAGTTTGACCAAGTCAACAACACTGCCATAGGAGGAGTGGCTTACTTAGGAAGCCAGCGCAGTGTGAATAAGGAAAGGGATATTTGATGGAGGAAACCCTAATGTATGGGGCCCATGGAGAAAGAGCTTTCATTTGTTTAAAAGGAGGATAAGGCAACCATTGTTTCTCATGCTTGTATTATTCATCTCATTGTCTAGTTAGACAATTTGAGCATTCTTTGCTGCTTAGCAAGAATTTCCAGAGGAATTACTGTTTAGGATTCCTTCTCCTTCTTGAGAGGTCTCTTGAGGGATTTTTCTTCATTTTCCTCACATCCAGGCTTGATTCCAAGCATCCTCCATCAAGACAACATTATTTCTGCAGCAGAATAACATTGTGTTGCTGGGTGTTGTAGTGAGGGTTCACTACACCATCCCTTTCAGCTATTTTTCAGAGGAGGAGTCCCTCTTTCCTTTGGTATATCAGTCTGGAGGAATCCTACAGCTTATTGCATATTTTTTCATCAAGGCCAACTCATTCCATAGACCTACAGCATAGTTCCATCCAGTGACTGTGTTATTTTGAGAGGAGCATTTGCAGTGGGGCTCTTGCAGAGTATTGGAGGGAGAGATCTTTGGTGAAGGGATCAACCTTTCACCTGAAAGATCGATTGGAGGAGGCACATTTATTTTGAGCATCATATTCAACCATCTCCATCCAGTTCTATTTCTGAGTTGCTGTAGCAACCCAGCAACTCCAGCATTTCTGTGGGATTGCCATTTTGTATGTTTTGCAGCCAATCCTTTTAGGGATTGTGCATTATTGTTTCTAGGGGTTGACATATTTCTCCCCCTATTGTCTTTGAGCCATACATTGACATATTTGTGTATTGAAACTTTAATGCAGCAGTTTCCCTTCATAGAATGCGCAGTCATAGCTTGAGCATACATATGTAGCAATGGTTTTGCCATGGTTTATGTGCTTGTTTCTTGAGGCTGAGTATTGCCTATATTGAGTGACCTTTTTCCTCAAGATCTTGTACTCTATTGTTGCTGCTATTATTTAATGAAATAGCTATGGATTTCTCTCACATTTATATGATTTGAGTGTTGCTACTGCACCATTATTGTGTTTACATATTTCTGGGTCTCCAACTTTAGAATATCTGGAGATATTCTCATTGTTGTAGAATTTTCCTGAAAAAGGAATATTACAATGGTATCAGAGCATGATCTTTGGCTCAGCCTGTGGCCTCAATCCAAAGTGTTGAATCCATGAAGGAGGGAAATTTCAAGCTCTATAGACAGAGTCTGTAGATGGCCAGGTAGCCTCTGGATCACATCCTTTTTTCAAAGGTGACATATCCAGTAAATGCCCCTATAGTCAATCACTGGAATAGAATCTTGATACTCCTAAAGAGGGAACTTTATAGCAGTATTAGAGAGAGAGAAGATGAAGACTCCATTTTATGGAGAGAAAGAGGGATATAAGCTTGCAAAGCTTCTTCCAAGATCCATGTTGAGCATTCATGAAGAATTTGAGAAGATAAGGAGGGAGATTTGTACAGGATCTCCAAGAGGGTTTGAAACTGAGTCAAACTCTAGATTTTCTTGTAGGGGATGTGAGCATGCAGCTACACCCTATGATACACAGCACAGTCACATGGCCAGTCTTTCCATGAGAGAAGAAGAAGAAGAAGAAATGTCAAAGAGAGGAACTCTTAGAGGTTTCTTGCATGAGTATGAGTCTCAAACCCAAAGGTTTAGAGATCATATTACTTTTTCGGAGTTTTACAAGATCATGGTAAGGAGGAGCAAGCAGCATGATGAGGATACATTTTTTCTATCTATCTTTGATGGTTCCCCTACTTGTTCAGCCATGGCCTGGATAGAAGAGCTAGACACCTTTCTACAGTAGCATCGGATTCCTGAAGATGAAGCCATCAGAGTAGCAGCGCTGCACTTGGGAGGTAAGGTCTATGCATGGTGGTTATTTGAGTCATTTAATTTTAAAAATGTAAATACCTCTTCCTATGCAATGTTCATTAGAACTTTGATAAGAAGATTTTGTAGAAGAAATTCTGAAACACATGTGAAGGAAACAAACACATTCAAGCAAACAAAACCCTTGCATGTAATGAAGAAAACCATAGACTCAGAAGCACTGCAGAAAGCTAAGAAGGAGGCTGATATCTTGCATGATTCTTATTTAGAGGCAAGGTCTTCATTTTTGGCACAAGGAGGTAGAGGGTTCTCTTTTTCAAAAGAGGATCCAATTATGGGAGGGTTTCCCAATCATGTTGAGAGAGTTGAGGGCAACAACGCTGTCAATTCTAGAGTTTATCTAGCACCTCATGCAGAGGAAGGATGAGCTCTTGCTCCAACTAGAGGGATTCTTGCATCTTTGCAAGGAGGTCCCCAGGATCTCATTCATGGAGGTCCCAACACAATCAGTGAATAGCATGATTGTGCAGCATTGCAACTGGAAGAAGGAAGAAGGGAGGAAGAGCAACATCATGTGATGAGAAGCACACACCCTTTTCTATTTCAGAGAGCTAGTGCAAAAAGGACGAAGACTGTACTGTGCTATGAGAGCAAGGGAAAGATTGCCCAACTATATGTGTAGTCCACTCTTGACATAGATGTCTCACTGCATAGAGGCATTCCACCAGGAAGGCCACCTAATCTATCATTAATGAGAGACATTTTGTCTTTGGATTCACCACTCTTGGATTTTGTAGAGGTGAAGAGTCTGGAGGAGAACTTTGGCATGGGGGATGTAAAAGTAGCAGACAGCAGCATGAGGAGAGCCACACATGCCAGATCATCAGTGTTGTCTCTGAGGAGGATTGATCCTTACTGGAAATCTCAGCTCCTAATTGAGTACTCCAAGGATCTTGGTGCATGCATGATTTTGGATGACCCAGAGAGAGATGACAGGTACGTAGTGGATGATATGGTCATCTATTCACTTTGCAGAGTCTTCTTGACTAGAGGATCTAGTCTCAAGTTGAAGCTATTGCATGTAACATATGAGGACTTATTTTCCATGCATTTTGATGCATATCTTGCCTTGGCATAGGAGTTCATTTGGGATGGAATCCAGTAGGACATACATCAGCATATGGAGATATTCATAACCTGGATGATGATGGTGAGGATGTCACAGCCACCTTCCTACTCATCGGGGGTAAGCGAGCATTTTCAGTTGAGCCATTTCAGCTCAAATCTTCTAGTGCATGATGGAGATTGTACAACTTCACCTTATGTTTTGTACTTCTTGTCTTTTTATAAGCAGCATATTATACCAAGAAGGGTTATTCCTTCTTGCATATTGTATCATGATGTACTTGAAGCCATTTGTGGCATTGAGACTGGCTATCTTGTTGGTGGTTTGTGGGGAAAGCCACATGATTTTTGGTGTGCACCATTGACACCTATTTGCACTTCCATATGTATATCTTATAACATGATTGTGGGAGCAAACAAGTGGTTGGGAGAGCACTTGTTTTTTTTTTTTTTTATGCAGGCAGGGCATGCATTGTGTTGGTTCCTTGTGTGGGGCCTTGATCCACTTTCTGGTTTTCATGTGACAACTTGTTTCTATTGGGTTTTGCTTCCATTTATTGCTGATATATATATGTTCATAGGAGGATTTTATTGGAGAGTGGGCTTAGGATTGAGGATTCCCATTGGGAGCATGATTCTCCTTACTATACATGTTGTACATTCCAGGAGAAACTATGGGCCAACCATGAGGGCCACATTACATTTCTTTCCTTCTTGTGGGAAAGACCACTTGAAGACTTTGAGGAGGCACTCCATGGTTCATAAGGAGTTGGAGGAGTAAGCATAGTCAACTCTTTTCCCTTTGAGGATGAGGGGAGACTCATCTATGAGCCACTCCATTTATATGAGAAAAACATATGGTGAGAGTATTATTGATTTGCATGATGATTTTTCTATATATATGCATCTCTTAACCATATATGTGCAGGGATTTTCTCAAAGGAAGGATATTCTTCCTTCTAGATTTGATGGTATACATGAGGCCATTATGGATGTTCACTCCCTAAGAGGAGATGGGGAGGAAATTTCTCATGGAGAACATACATACATTGCACAGTACATCATTCACTTTCTCCAAGAGAATGGGGTAGCAAGAAAATGGTGGGGAGGCCACCCATCATTTTATTTTCTATGGCAGTGGAGAGTCAAACTGCGTTGGCTACATTTGAGGGACCATTTTCCTTCTCATTTACTTCACATGGCAGGCAACATGATTCTCCTTATGGTTCCCTTGGTTGATATTTCTAGAGCTTTCCTTGGGAGCATGATTGGAGGAGAGACACATTGGGTGAATGTGTCCTCGAAGGCAGAAAAGTCCCACATACTTTTCACTACATGTTCTAAGGGGAACATGAGACATGATATGGTCACCTGGATAGCAGACTTATCTCTCTATGAGGTGGGCCATATGATGGAGGATTTTCCATATGATGATGACTTCCAACTCATCATGTATGGAGATATTTGGGCCAACTTTATTTGCAACGTTGCGGGAGAGATCCTTGGAGGTCTAAACCTCATTTTTCCACTTTAGGGCAAGAATTTTGCAACCCAGGATCAGCAATCTCTCTACAATTATCATGAGTGGAGAGATGGATAGTGTGGGGTAGGCTACATTGTCTACCATGAGTAGATTTTCATCCCACCTACTTTTCCGGAACCAAAGGTGGAGGATAGTTTCCAGGAGTTGCCTAGTTGGGAGGTGACTTATTTTACATGGCTCATAGCTTGGAAATGGAGGATCCACATGAGGAAGATATTCATCAAACACTTTATAGACTCCATTCCTTGAGAGGAGGCTTTCCAGTTCTATCCTTGCAGTTGCTTGAGGACAAGCAACATTTGGGAGGGGAGGACTGTAATGTTCCAAATTTTTTCGACAATAATTTGGAACATTAATTTTTGCTGATTTCACTTAGGAGGAGAATAAGTGGGTAAGGATGCCCATGCATAATATTATTCTCAATAAAATCCCTCATAATATGAAAGGGGATCATCTTTGGAGCTGGTTTGCACACCCTCATGTGTGAACAAGGTTATTTTCATGGAGGCTTGGTTAAGTTTGACCAAGTCAACAACGCTGCCATAGGAGGAGTGGCTTACATAGGAAGCTAGTGCAGTGTGAATGAGGAAAGGGATATTTGGTGGAGGAAACCCCAATGGATGGGGCCCATGGAGAAAGATATTTCATTTGTTTGAAAGGAGGACAAGGCAACCATTGTTTCTCATGCTTGTATTATTCATCTCATTGTCTAGTTAGACAATTTGAGTATTCTTTGCTGCTTAGCAAGAATTTCCAGAGGAATTCCTGTTTAGGATTCCTTTTCCTTATTGAGAGGTATCTTGAGGAATTGTTCTTCATTTTCCTCACATCCAGGCTTGAGTCCAAGCATCCTCCATCAAGACAGCATTATTTCTGCAGCAGAATAACATTGTGTTGCTGGGTGTTGCAGTGAGGGTTCACTACACCATCCCTTTCAGCTATTTTTCAGAGGAGGATTCCCTCCTTCCTTTGGGATATCAGTTTGGAGGCATCCCATAGCTTATTGCAGATTTTGGCATCATGGCCAACTGATTCCGTAGCACTACAATGCAGCTCCATCTAGTGACTACGTTATTTTGGGAGGAGCATTTGCAGTGGGGCTCTTGCAGAGTATTGGAGGGAGAGATCTTTGGTGAATGGATCAAACTTTCACTTGAAATATCCATTGGAGGAGGCACATTCAGTTTGAGCATCAAATTCAGCCATCTCCGTCCAGTTCTATTTCTGAGTTGCTATAGCAACCCAACAACTCTGGCATTTCTGTGGGATTGCCATTTTGTATGTTTTGCAGCCAATTCTTTTAGGGATTGTGCATTATTTTTTCTAGGGGTTGGGATATTGCTCCCCCTATTGTATTTGAGCCATACATTGACATATTTGTGTATTGACACTTTTATGCAGCAGCTTCCCTTCATAGACTGCGCAGTCATAGCTTGAGCATACATATGTAGTAGTGGTTTTGTCATGGTTTATGTGATTGTTTCTTGATGCTAAGTATTGCCTATCTTGAGTGACCTTTTTCCTCAAGATCTTGTACTCTATTCTTGCTGCTATTATTTAATGACATAGCTATGGATTTCCCATTTGCCTTGAACACCTCACTGTAATATCCCAAAACTAGAATTTTCTACAACAATAAGAATACCTTAAGATATTCAAAATTTTGAGAATATAAATTAGTCAACTAATGTAATGTGTTTGAACACATAGCCTTCATAATAAAAATCACAACAACAAACTATGCATTTATATAGTTCACCAAGTAGGGAAAAGCAGCTATTTTTTCCTCAAAAATGCTATTTTCTGAATATTGAGTTAAAATAGAGGAAAATAACGGTTGTGTCCCTTATAATGGACAATATAGGACTTGTATGAAAAATATTTTCAGAAACAAATGCCTTTTTCCTAGTTAAACATGCCTCCCATGCTCAAGAAAGCTAAAAATTGCCAAAACCCCAAGACTACAAAATGTCGGAGTAGCTGCATCAGTGACTGCGCAGTCTAAGGAGAGGTTAACTTATAAAATAGAGAAATATTACTGATAATTTTATTATAATACTCAATGATGTACAAAATCAGAGATCTAATCTCTCTTAAACAAATCCAAAAAGACCTGGCAAGGATTTCTTGACAGAAAATATATACAAGAGAAGTTGCTACAAAATCTGTGGATGAATAAAAATGTATGGGTGAAGCTCTGTAATATATGGCTGAAAATGCAAAGAAATGGCTGTATATTCTCCCTCTAGCTTTCCCAAAGAAAGGTTGATCCTCCTCTTGGGAAACTAGCTCCTCAAAATGGGGTTTCAACCCCTTCGACTGCACACCTTAAGAAATAACGCAATTTTTTGAAGGGACTATGTTTTTTCTGAAGGTAGATGCTTGGAAAAACACTAGGTAGGGGAAAATTCAGATCAGAAACCTCCTCTTATATTTCTTGAACAAGATCTCTAAGAAAGAGTAGGGAATCCCCACCCGAGTAAACCCTTGCACTAAGCAGTGCAGCAACTTAGCTAAACAACTAAGTATGTAGGAAGTCTAAGCATACATCATGAAAATATAATCTCCAATATATGCATATGCTTGCCATCTCCTTCATTATATAATTTATGAGCTCCTTCACCAAGGATCCCACCTACTATGAGGTTGCTTTCATGCAAAGGCTCCTCCACAAAAACTATGTTGTCCAACAAGATGGTTCAATGAATGTAGACATTTTTTTGACTTGGTCAACCTTGAATGATTCTTCATGCCTTGTCCCTTTTCACACTCAAGGTGCCTTCATTTTATCTAGGTGGACTTGATCCCTATTCACATTGAGCTGGCTTTTTATTCATATTTGAGAAAATTATGAGTGTCCTTGCTCATTTATTCATCAATCTAAGTTTTAAGAGAAAAATTAATATTCCCATTACCTGAAGCTAATTTAGGAATATTACAGTCTAGCCCAAGCCTTATTATAGGCCTTTTTAGTTCTATCGCATTATTTATAGTAGGACTTCCCTGGTCCATCCCCAGGTGAAAAATTGGACTTCACTGGTAGATCCCTTGCCGGTGACGAATTCCAAGTCCACGGCCCAATTGAATAATTGGTCATTGATGCTTAAACTACAGTTTATGAATTCTACATAGATGTGAAGTTCTCTGCATTATGGCTTCTCTATCCTAGTGAAGCCTTGACTTCTTCATTACACTATGATGGTCTAGTCCCAGATTCCTAATTGGGCCATGATGTCCTGCCCCAGCTTTCAAATTTGACTCTCCTAGACATGAATATTAAATAAAATGAGTAAGCCCCTTCCACTAAATGATAGGCCTCTCCCCTTTGAGTAATTGACTAATCAATAGCTCTTCGAAGGTAGACAATTTTATGTCAACTGCATATAGGAGCATTGTTCTGACTGCTTGAACGTTTAGCTGGGATATCAGACATACATAATCTGCATAGACAAATATCTATCGTCAAGGCCTATATGTCCTGTATATTGTAAAGGTATTCAGGGTGAGCACACAGTGTCTTGCTCAGTGGGACGCATAGTGTGCACGATGTCCTGGTTGGATGGATGTAGATTACACTATAACTGGATTAACGTGTGTGCTATCAACGAATGGGAAGGTCATGAATTTACTGTGAATGGGTCACAGCTATGGTGCCACTCTCGATTGGAAGACAAAAGCACCGGAGTCTAAATCTTTGATATACTGATGGGGGATGGGAAGATTGGCTGGTCCTTCCGAATATATATAGTGAGAAGTCCACTCCTCTCTCCTTACAAAACAACCCCATGTGAAAAGAATAGTAAGTTTGTTTATCAAGACTAATAACAAGTATTTTAGGGGTTAGTAAGAGCTCCTAATATAACTACTCTCCTATCACTGCACCTATATCCTATCTACTGCAACTTATTACGTATATAAACCTCCCTCTCCTATAGCTCAGATTGTCATCCAATAGCTGCCAGTGTCTCATCCACATTGTCAGAATTGTCAGAGAGTTCTTGCCATACAGCTGATACTCACATATATATGTTTAATACCTTGGATCCATAGCGAAGACAGCTAGCTCAACGGGCCTTCACAACAGCACTACCAGAGAATGTGCCTAAGTGCTATAGGGTAAAACTCTTGGGTTGTTGGTTATCAATTATCCCTCTCAGGGCTTTCCAGTGCCCGAGGCAGACTGTAAGATTAGCTGTATAGTTCACAAAGATGGCACATACATATTCATATTAACTTAAAACAACTTGATGTAATAAGATGGAAGATTACCTCTTTAATGATCTTGAAGTCTTTTGGAGAGCGCTGAACAACGAAGCAGGGAACCTTCTTCAATAGCTCCAAATCTCGACCCTGCAATCAGTCAAAGTACCCGTGTAATCTCTACCATAACATACATTTCCTATCAATTAAGTCAATGTATAATAAACATTTAAACTATGCACATCTAAGCCATTCATCTCATGCTATATAATTGATTAAATAACAAAGAAAATATCAATGCATAGAATGGACAAAACAGATAGAGTTATATTGATTTATAAAAAGGAGGATTACAACCGTCGGTTGTACCAAGCCCTCCTCAGCCTTCCAATATCTCTATCTCTCAATGTGGTGATGTCTTGATCAACAAGTTCTCAATGAACCTCTTTGACCTTTGACCTTCACACTACAATAATTATCTCTACTTCACAAGTATTCAAAAACTTTGACAATCCTTCGACCTTGAACCAAGAGCCTTCAGCTCCATTTTATAGGAGATGGAAAGAGCAATCATTGCCCTTCTCTTTCCACCAGTTCTGAATAGAAAAAACCAATATGTTTACTCAACTTCCATGCTTTTGCCTTCCTTGAGAGTTCAGTTGTTTATGGCAAGGCTCAATAAGAGATTATTGATTTGTAGTTTCCTTTTTTTACTGACTCTTTTGTGAGAAAAAGCTAGAAATTCAAATCATTCTCCACGGGTATTTCCCGTTTCAAACTCAAAACATGGGTAAAGCTGCCCTCTAGTGTAAACAGAGCATTTTCCTAGCCACTCACGCAACCTATTCATTGATCAGATGTGTTATAACTCTCTTGTGCTGCTATAGTGGGGCGTTACCTTGGCAGAAGTAGGTTTAGTTTAGCTCTTTGTATTCCTTCCATATTTATCTTCTCCTCTGAGCTGATGAGGAGGTATTTTGACCTATAACACTAAGAAGCTCAGGGTTCTTGCCTTTCATTCTATTTAGTAAAACTATCTCTCTATGGTGGAGATAGATCCCCGAGATGGGAGGTCCCCGTTGTTACCACACTAGCTGATACCAGGGGAGAACTTAACCATTGTTCACTGATAGTCGAGAGGAAAAAAATCATTAACTCCTATTTCCACTCCTAGTAGTTAGTAGTTGTAGTCCACATGCACAAAGAACTACTAGATGTATAGTTTAGTTTAGCCTTAGTTAACTAAGTAGCTTTAGTTCTAGCCTATGGTACTAGCTTCTATCTCTTCTACGTGAGACCTGCATGCATACGTTGAACTTGTCCATGTTCTAGCCTATAGATACTCTAGCCCTATCTCTATAGTCCTACTAGTTGCCTTAGTCCAAGTTTCACTTTTTGCAAGACTAATAAGGCGCTTTCACTCAAGTGAAAGGGTATGGAACTTACTTCTTGGACTAACCATTATTTATTTCTTAAGGGAAGGTCTGTCAACAATCAATTCTCATATGGTGTGGGAGCATCAGCCTAATTTTCTAAATCAATAGTTCTACTGTGTTGGGGTGGGACCGAATAGGTTAGGCCCGTTGGTCACTACTACTGGTGCTGTGATATCAGGAAAAACTTCTCATTTGGATTCTTTTCTGTGTCACAACCTCATTTTTATGAATCAACAAGGGAAATAGAATCCAAATAATAGGTCATATTGTGAAATCTCCATGGGACCTCAACAAAAAAATGGGTGTGTATTGTGTAAAGACCTCTATCGTAGTGCCTCCATAATAGCAAGCAACCTTAGTCTGGTAGTCTTAGCTACAGGTAATATAGCTTAAGTCCATTTACTTTTGTTTTTCCATTTCGTATGATTTGTTGTTTGGATTTTGAAAAATTTCGTTGTGAGAAGGTCGGATAGGAATATTCTCATCTATCTAACTCTCCATCGAGGTACTATCTAAGCCTCAATGTTCTCTACGACCCTCGAACTCTAACCTTGATCTCCATATCATCCACCTCTCGTAGTTTTTGGTCATTCCCAGGAGGTCATTAGACTGTGGTTACTGATATCCTGTTATCATTGCTTGAAGGACATTACTCATAGCCTATCATTTCCGATAGCCGCTAGTTTAGGCCAGGAGCCGATGCCACTAGTCGATGCCAATTAGTGTCAATTGTAAGTCCAAGCTATAAGTTGCAACACTAGAAGGTGTAGCTTGAATCTCTTGTCATTGAAGCTCTACTAAATAGTTCTTTATGGACAACTTTACTCTAAAGAAAATCAGTCTTATTTCAAGCTTAATTATGAAAATAATTAAGACTTTACCACTTGGCTTGAACTATCTATGGCCTTAGGGCATGGGGGAACTAAAGGTAGTAGTTCTGAGTTTATGCATGTGGAATTTATACATATTATACTACTAGCATATATAAGTTTCTAATTTCCATTGTAGTTCCAATAACAGGTAGAGAGATGAATGTTCAATGTTAGGTGCACCCACCCTAGCCCATCCTCGAAAGAGTAAGGAAAAGGCCTCCATATATACTACACCATTTGAATAGGTGATCCTTAACACCTATGTGCTGCTATGAATAAGTCCCCTTCCTTAGTTCAAATTCTATAATAGTGAAAAATTTAAATCCATCTGAACTAAATATAGAGATTCCTTCTTAGCTAAATATAGAGAGCTCTGGATTAGCACCACCCATTTCCTAAGTACACAACTTGGAATAGTCTCCCCACCATGTGGTTTGATCGGTTGGTTGGGAAATCCAAAAGCTCCTACCCCTTTTCAGTTTCATGCCTTATCCCATATGATGGTTCTTTGCGAGAAATCGATGGTGGCCCCTTTCCCGATGGTCGAGTCATGCTTACGCATCCTCTCCCAATGGTCGAGCCTGTTTTAGCATCCTTACCTTCTAGCTAGCTCTTTTAGGGAAAGGGAAAATAAGTCACAATGAATACCATAATTACATATATAATTCATTACCAGCGATCTCATACGAAGAGAAGTGATAATCAATCTCTCTTCATCCGTTCTTATTGAATTGAGAAGGAGCCATAAGATCGATCGACCATAAGGGAGAGAAAGAATCGCATTTCATTACGTTTAGTACAAATAGATAAGGGGATCACACTGCCAGGATTCTGGGATTGATGTTTTCTTACTGGTTGATGAACCGAGCGAGGGCTTTATGGCGGACAGGCTTCTTGAGCTTGCTTTCTAGATGGATGGATGATGGATCTCTCGAATTTATATCCCAGATCTTTATTACCATTTTTATCTTCTTGTGTATTGATATTGCTACTCATATTTAACTCTCTCACTGCCTCCCTTACTTAGATCTAGATTGATAACACCCGTATCCCGTATCTCGATTAATACCCATCAATCTATCTAGCCCTGAGATCGAATGCCAACTGACTACAAAAGACTTGGTTGATGGCGGCTTTCACTTGCTTTTCATTACTTTCTGGCTGGGATAAGAACCAGATGGGGTTTGAGCTTACTAATCAATTAACCGAGGGAATATTGACAAACTAAATAAATCGAGGGAGGATGGTTGAAATCATTAGGACAGAACTTTTTGCTAGAGAGAGTTTGGCTAGATGTGATGATAGATGTTTGGCTTGACACAACTCTACCGAGGTTGGTCCAAATCAAAGCTAGTTGAACAGGCATGGGTGCTTGCTGGGTGGGAGAATCTGGGATGCAAGATTAAAGAATAAATAGCGGGAATTTTTCATAAAGAGTCACTTTATTTGTGCTCTTTGAGGGGCCTATGTTCAACCATTAGATTGCATTCAACTATTGGCACTTATATTGATACTTTTATCCATCCTGAAATATGCCAAAATAGAGGCAAAATTGTAAAATGCACAGTTTCAATCTAGCTACGAAATCGTAAGGGTGATATCTAAGGGAATATTTTATGTGCATCTCTCTGTTACCTTTGTTATTGGTTGGTTTATTTCCTCGCTAGAATTCCACGTGGCATACATAAATCCATCATTCGACGTGGCTTGGTTGGACTAAAAGTGCATATACTCTAACTATGAATCCTAACCATTAGGGTTGTCTCCTGTATAGGCTATTTTCATTCGTCAGTGAGACCGCTTATCCTTCGTGGCTTTCTTGCTTGGATAGATTTTGTGACTGGAAGGTATTGCTGGGAAGAAAGGGTAAGTGTAGATTGCACTAGCTATTGGTTTAGGTCACTAGCTTGAGGTAAGACAATAGAATCAGATCAAAAGGTAGGGTAAGAATGCTTACCTCTTCTCTTAGTCGCATGAAGACTGACCAGATCAACCAGGTAGCTCGATAAGATTATTAGCCCACCAACTGAGGAGGTTTACTAGCCCATGGTGTACTAAAGTAAGTAGGTATACTTCACTTTCGTATTGAATATTGTGTTTATTTAGGATCTCAAGGTTAAATGAACTCATTCTATAGTGTTGGGAAAAATACTAAGAGAGAGGGGGGTGAATCAGTATTTAGGGCTGAACAATTATTCTTTTCTTTTCTCAAAAACCATATGTTACATTATAGCATCCAACATATATGTCCATATATCTTATTATGTTTTTACTTAGAGCATTGCATCATTCATTCTTCAGATGAGCAGTAAGCATGAACATAAACAACAGAACAGACCGTCAAACATAGACAACACATATGAACACCAAGATTTAAGGTGGAAACCCAATTCGGGAGAAAACCACCACTGCTGCAATCTCAGTCTTCAATATTTATTATAGAGAAAACTTCTTACAATATGTGCTGGTGCAGACTTATACCAGCATGCAAGCACCCACCTGCAGAAAACTACAACCTTTTCTCGTTTACCAGCCTTTCCTAGAAGGGAGCTACTACCCCCTACTCTTATTTACCAGCTACCACTGGAAGGGAGCTACAACCCCCTTACTGAAGGCTTCGGCCCTCAGATCTACTGCAGACCATGTTTCATCAATTTTCACACTAAATCAAACAGCTTCAACACAATCCTTTATTCAACCATCAACAATCATATTTTGCGCAAGACTTCAACATCCCGTGTATCCTTCTATGTATATTAATCTTCAGAAAACCCCAACTTTCATATGCACTTTCAATGTATATGACCCCCATATATACGTGATTTTCTTATATAGATCTGTAATTAGATATTTTGCAGAGCAGGACATATCTATATAAACTTACCTGGATTTATATGTGTTCTTTAGTAGACATAAGCCAACTCTTCATCGTTTATTCTGTTGAAAAAACTCAAGACTCATCACCTTGAGATCAATATATCTCATTGGGTGCATCATAGACTCAGAATCAACTAAGCATGTCTTCTGTTCATGCAGATATTCTTTCGAGGAATTCTTCTTTTCAACCCTCGCGCATGCATGCCTTCCTTCATAATTCTCATCACCTTATATAGTTTTCGCCTTCATTAAAGCCTTGGGTCAAAACCATTCACTTGCTAATGGTATTCCTGGACGGCATTTTCATTTACCACCCTTACGTATCTCTTTGAATTCCTTTTAATTTATTTATCAATTTGAAGAACTTGATAAATAAATATTTATAACATTGAACAGAACTTTAGGATTAAAGTTATCCCTTCACATTTTAATGCTTTCAAATAATATGATGAACCTTTGACCCCAGGCCCACAAATATAGTTAATAGCCAATCAAATATGCGCGTGGTACCATAGGTAAACTTCGCGCAAGTCCAACGTCTGATCACTGTTAGATTAGCAAGCTTCTAGATCAACGGCGTATATGCATATAGCTCAACCTCCAATACCGATGGTTAATGTGCGATGGCCCACCATACCTGTGTTAATCTCCGCACACCTTCAACAAATGACGACCGTCCAATGACCCCTTCCCAGATCAACGGTGCTCAATGATATCGCTGGGCATCCTGGGTCGAAGTATAACACACAATGGCACAAATTAAAAAGTGTTTTTGTGAAGTCCCATAGGGACGCGTGTCAAGCATTCTATGGAATCGCTCCTTACCAGGAAATACCACTTGCTTGACGAGAGCAGTGCGATAAAAACCGGAAACCACCATTACTGTTCGCAAGGTTTCGCATTCTTCACTCAAGGTTCCACCCCCCCTGCTTGATTATTGTAAATTGACTTATTTACTGTGACATCGCTTGCGCTCTTTGTCAACAGATTAACCCATCATTTTGTTTATTGAGGCTTGACACTAGTTCGATGCAATCTTCGTATCGTCCATAATATATAACACGAGAAATTCACACCAGATTCCTTTACGACCTCAAAATTCATTCTTGATTCATCGTTCTGCCTCTTCATGCTCCATTCTGGTTCCATAAGCACTAATGTACATTTTCCATACGATGTTTCATTGTTCCAGGCAAATTTCCAACATATCTCTTCTTTTTCTTGTTTATGCTCCTTGACCGATACTTCCTCTGTTCTTTTGATCAACCGATACTTCCTTTGTTCTTTTGATCAGATGCTCCTTTGTAGCCAATGCCTTTGCCATCAGTGACAATATTCCAACAATCTCCCCCTTTGGCATTGATGGAAATATGCTTCCTCCGTAATGCTCTTTCTCTATTTATCTTATATCTTATAGAAGCCCTTCTTTGCTTTTCCTCCCCCTTTGACATCAATGGAAAAGGGTTGATCGAGATCCTTTGTACCGACAATACCATGCTCCCCCTGAGATCATATATTTAGAGATGCCTAATAGCACCTTTTAACCAATTTAATCTTCTGTGTTTAAGTAGACCTGATCCTCTGCATGGCAGAGACTACTCCCAGTTTCTGTCTCAGATATTCGAACACTTCCTTCGGTAGAGGTTTGGTAAATATATCAGCTACTTGTTCTTTAGAGGAAACATACTCCAATTTCACCTTTTTTTCAAGCACTTGTTCACGTAAGAAGTGATATTTGATGGGAATGTGCTTGGTCTTGGAATGCATAACAGGATTCTTTGAGATACTGATAAATTTGTATTATCACACATAATGAGATAAAGGAGGTGAGAATTTCCTGATGTGAAAGTTCTGTGAGGGTTTGCATCATCCAAAGAAGTTGAGTGCAACATGATGCTGCAGCCACATATTCTACTTCTGCTATAGATAAGGCAATAGAGTTTTGCTTCTTGCTGAACCAAGATACTAGCCGGGGCCCCATATAGAATGCACCACCACCAGTGCTTTTTCGATCATCAACATTTCCAGCCCAATCTGCATCAGTGTAAGCATGAAGAGTAAGATCAACATTCTTTGGATACCATAGTCCAAAATCTTGAGTTCCTTGTAGATATTTGAATATTATTTTCACAGCCTGCATATGAGACTCATTTGGATTAGCTTGGAATCATCCAACAATCCCAACCGCATGCATGATGTCTGGTCTTGTCCTAGTGAGATAAAGTAGACTTCCTATCATAGTCTGTATTCTGGTTGATTCACCGTGGGGGAGTCATCATTAGAACTGAGATGACATCCGGTTATCATTGGTGTTTTTACAGTTTGCAGCTTTTCCAATATGCCATACTTCTTCGCATTTTCCCCGAGATATTTTGGCTGTGACAAGAATATGCCATATATATTGTTGGTTGCACTTGGTAAGCTTAAGAAAGAATGTTAGTTCCCCAAGCAAAGACATTTCAAATTCTTGTTTCATATCAAAAGCAAATTTATGACTCATAGACTCTTTATTACTTCCAAAAATGATATCATCAACATATACAACTACAATCAAAAGTTTGTCTTTTTTAGTTTTTGTGTACAAGTTGCTATCAACAGACCCTTTTGAAAATCCTTGTTGATGAAGATATTTGTCAAGATGATAGTACCATGCCCTTGGAGCTTGTTTGAGACCATATAGAGCCTTTTTAAGTCTACAAACAAGATTTTCATCATTTCCCAAGATGAATCCTTCAGGTTGTTCTATATAGACTTCTTCTTCTAGATCACCATTGAGAAAAGCAGATTTAACATCCATTTGATAAACTTTGATTTGTTGGAAGCTTGAAAAAGCAAGAAACATTCTTATGGCTTCTAGCTCCGAAGCACAGATAAAAGTTTCTTCAAAATACATATCTTCTTTGCTGAAAGATACCCTTTGCACGCAACTCTAGCTTTATTTCTTATAACATCCCCATTCTCATTTAAGTTGTTTTTGAATATCCATTTAGTTCTAATGACATTTTTGTCATGAGGCCTTGGTACTAATTCCAAAGTGTGATTCTTTTCAATTTGATCAAGCTCTTCATTCATGGCTTGAATCCAACATTCATATTTTCTAGCTTGACTGACACTATGAGGTTCAATAGTGGACAAAAATTCCAGATTGCTAGAAGATCCCACAAGAGTCCTTCTTGTTTGTACACCTGATCCCTTTTCTCCCAAAATTTGAGATTCTCGATGATTCTTTTGAACATATCTAGATGGAGCCTTTTCAGAAAACTCTTCTTCAGGTTCTTCACTGGGTGCACTGTTTGTATCATTACTATTTGATGTATAAGGATATGTGTCCTCGTCATCTTCATCTATTGTTTTCTTTTCTTCTTTTGGAGCTGCAGGAGACTCATCAATAAAAACATCAATACATTCAACAATATTTCGAAGTCTTTTATTGCAACATTTATATGCCTTACTCCTAGAGGAGTAACCAAGAAATATTCCTTCATCTGCTCTGGGTTCAAACTTGCCAAGTTTTTCACCATTATTCTTGATAAAGCATTTTCTCCCAAAAATTCTAAAATTCTTTATAGTGGGAGGATTACCATACCAGAGTTCATATGAAGTTTTATCACTATTTACATGAACATGCGCTTTGTTGAGAATGTTTACTGTTGTATGTGCTGCTTCTCCCCAAAATGTGTCAGGTGTTCTGGAATCATCAAGCATAGCTCTAGCCATTTGTTGAACTGTTATATTCATTCTTTCTGCTACACCGTTTTGTTGTGGAGTGTCAGCTACTGAAAACTGTCTTTTTATGCCATGTTGTTCACAAAGTTCAAGGAATTCATCTGATGTATATTATCCTCCTCCATCATATCTAAGACACTTGATTTTTATATCTAATTCATTCTCAACTAGTGCTTTGAAGATCTGAAATTTCTCAAATGCTTCATATTTGTGTTTAAGCAACCCAATCCAACACATTCTAGAGAAATCATCAATAAATAAGATATAGTATTGTTCACCACGTGGTGACTTTTTTCCCATAGGTCCACATATGCTGATGAATGAGTTCAAGAGGCTTACTTGATGATCCTTCCTCGGGCACTTAAATTGTACCTTGGTTTGCTTACCGAATCGGGGTAAGATCGGCATATGATATTTGTAGAGGTATTATCAAGATCACGAATGTTTTAAGTCTATTTGATTGTTGATTGAGAGAAGCCTGGAGGCCCAATCCTCTATGCCATAGCCATCTTTCAAGATTTACTCAAATAACATGTTCTTCGGGGGTTCTTCAATGTATATGTTGTTTGGAGTTATTTTTCCTTTTAATGGCCTTACCCGTATCCAAGATAGTTACAACATTCTTTTGAGCTAAAGACAACCTCCCCACTGATCACACATTTGACTTACACTTAAAAAATTATGTTTTAATCCATCTACATACATGACTTCATTAGCTTTCACCTTTTCTTTTAGAAAAACAGACCCTTTTCCCTTAATGACTGCAGGAGTATCATTCCCAAATGTAACATTTTTTTCTTTTTCTAGAGAACTATATGCAAGAAGCTTGTCTTTATCACCTGTCATGTGTCTTGAGCATCCACTATCAATGTACCATTGGTTTTCTTCATCTTCTGCAAATAACTCTATGCCACAATTTTCAACTTGTAATTCCTTATTTTTCCATACTTTGGAGCTTGAAGGTACATGTTCTTTTGGCTGAACTTTGCTCTTGCATTCAGATTCTTCATGGCCAAAGTTATTGCAATAAGCACATTCAACTTCATTTTGAAGAGGAGAAAAGTTGTTATAAGTATTCTTATTTGTTTCAATATCAATCCTTTTCTTCGCTTCTCTTTGTTTGATGCATTATATGCAACACATTAATCGCATTTGTGACCAAATTGTGACATGAGAAACATTGTCCACTGAAGAAGAAATTTCTGCAATCATAAAATCTTCTATATGAATTTACTTTTTGATTGGTGTTTCCTTGATCGACATTCCCGCTACTGTTCTTTGAATTGAGATGATCATGCTTTATCTCAGAACATTCTTATTCCCTGTCGAGTGGCAACATGTTGTAGACCACCAGAATCGCTTAGATAATTTGGTGCTGAAACCCGAGAAGATTCTCCCTGATATATCCAAAACCCGTCTTTATAAGAGGAGAGCGTCAGATCCCGATAATCTCATCTAATGTCTCCGTATCCTTTAGCAAATCTAAGATTTTGGAGTTTTTACTTTCTCAAGTTCTTTCGGGGACTTACTACCTCACACTCTAATTTCTCATCATGGTTGCCCCTTTCTTCAAGCCGATTTTTAGAGTCTCTATAATTATTTTACTTTCCTCTAAGCATATTTTGAGTTGATTGTTTTCATTAAGAAAATCATTGTCCTCTAGGGCATCCATAAAAGTATCCTTATCTTCTTTAGAATAATTTTCAAATGCCATAAGAAGTCTATGATTTTGTTCACCTTCTTCCTCACTATCAGATAACCCATCACTGTCTTCATGAGTGTAGTAACTTTTTCTAGTGCTAGACCGGTTCTTATTTCTTCTTGCTACTTCCTTTCCTTTTGCAAAAGTTTCTTTATGAGGACATTTAGCAGCATAATGACCAAATCTTCCACAATTAAAACATTTGAAAGGAAGTTTACCTCTGAATCGTCCTGTGCCAAGTTGAAGTTTCTTTACAAAATTTACTTCCTCTTCTTCTGAGACATATCCTGATCCTTCTGCTTCTTGTACATCTTTCCCTTTTGTAGAAGCTCTAAAGACGGCTTCTTTGACATCCGATGATCCTCCCCTTCTCATTTCATAAGTAGTTAGTATCCCATGAAGTTGCACCACAGTAAGGTTTTGGAGATCCTGTTTTTCTTCAAGTGCAAAAACTTTTGACTCAAATTTTGTTGTTAGTGATCTTAAGATTTTCTCAACCAAATTAGATTCAGCTATTGTTTCTCCTAGATTTCTCATACGATTTACAATGTCATCAAGACGTAAAAAGAAACTAGCAATACTCTCATCACTATGCATTTTTAACTTTTCATATTCTATTCTGAGAGTTTGGAGTTTTGCACTTTTTACCTTTGCATCACCTTCATAATCAGAATGATTTTGTCCTATATTTTCAGTTTAATGGCTTGCATGACTTCGACAAATTCCCGATTCCGGGCTTAGACTTCCTTAACAGAGCATTGATCGCTTGCATTCAAGCCATAATTATTTCTTTCGTCGGATTCATATACTGCAGCCTGGATATGGAAAACCTTGTTCAACAATTGCCCATACCTCTGCTCCCAGATACTGAAGATAGGATCTCATCCTAGTTCTCCAGAAGATTAAACTGTTTCCGTTAAAGAGCGGATGCCTGATAAATGATTTTCCATCTTGATTGCTCATCTTGCTTGATCTTCCTTCTAGCGGCTAAGCTTTTCAGAACGACCTGCTCTGATACCAATTGTTGAGAAAAATACTAAGAGGGGGGGGGGGGTTGAATCAGTATTTAGGGCTGAAAAATTATTCTTTTCTCTCTGAAAACCATATGTTACATAATTGCATCCAACATGTATGTCCAGATATCTTATTATGTTTTTACTTAGAGAATTGCATCATTCATTCTTCAGATGAGCAAGTACATGAACATGAACAAAAGAACAGTAATCATTCATCAAACATAGACAACACATATGAACACTGTGTTTTTGTGGAAAAACCCAATTCGGGAGAAAACCACTGCTGCTGTAATCTCAGTCTTCAATATTTATTATAGAGAAAAATTCTTACAATATATGCTGGTGCAGACTTATACCAACACGCAGGCACCCACCTGCAGAAGGCTACAACCTTCTCTCATTTACCAGCCTCTCCTGGAAGGGAGCTACTACCCCCTGCTCTCATTTACCAGCTACCAATGGAAGGGAGCTACAACCCTTAATGGGCTTTTCACGTCGATCTATCACAATGTTTCACTAATTTTCACACTAGATCAAACACTTTCAACACAACCTCATTCAACCATCAACAATCATATTTGGCGCAAAAATTCAACATCTCGTGCATCCTTCCTCGTATAGGGACTAAACCCCAACCTGCCATATTTGATTAATGTAGATGAACCGCATATATATGTGATTTTCTTATATAGATATGTAATTAGATATTTTCCAGAGCAGGCCAGATATATATAACTTAATCGGATTTATATGTGTTCTTCGGCAGACATGCGCCAGCTCTTCATCATTTCTTCTATTGAATAAACTCAAGACCTATCACCTTGAGATCAATATATCTCGATGGGTGCATCATAGACTCAGAATAATCAAATAAGCACGTTGTCTATTCATGCATATATTCTTTCGAGGAATTCTTCTTTTTCAACCCTCGCACACGCACACACACTTCCTTCATAATTCTCATCACCTTATATAGTTTTCGCCTTCATTAAAGCCTTGGGTCAAAACCATTCACTTGCTAATGGTATTCCTGGATGGTATTTTCATTTACCACCCTTACGTATCTCTTTGAGTTCTTTTTAATTTATTTATCAATTTGAAGAACTTGATAAATAAATATTTATAACATTGAACAGAACTTTAGGATTAAAGTTACCCCTTTGCATTTTAATGCTTTCAAATAATATGATGAACCTTTGACCCCGAGCCCACAAATATAGTTAATAGCCAATCAAGTATGCGCATGGTACCATAGGTAAACTTCGCGCAAGTCCAACGTCCGATCACCGTTAGATTAGCAAGCTTCCAGATCAACAACGTATATGCATATCGCTCGACCTCCAATACCGATCGTTATCGTGCGATGGCCCTCCGTACCTGTGTTAATCTTCGCGCACCTTCAACAAATGATGACCGTCCGATGACCCCTTCCCAGATCAACGGCGCTCAATGATATCGCTAGGCATCCTAGGTCGAAGTATAACGCGCGATGGCGCACGGTAAAAAGTGGTTTTGTCAAGTCGTACAGGGACGCGTGTCGAGCATTCTATGGAATCGCTCCTTACCAGGAAATACCACTTGCCTGACGAGAGCGGTGCGATAAAAACCAGAAACCACCGTTAATTTTCGCAAGGTTCCGCCTTCTTCACTCAAGGTTCCACTCCCCCTGATTGATTATTGTAAATTGACTTATTTACTGTGACATCGCTTGCGCTCTTTGTCAACAGATTAACCCATCATTTTGTTTATTGAGGCTTGACACCAGTTCGATGCAATCTTCATATCGTCCATAATATATAACACAAGAAATTCACACCAGATTCCTTTGCGACCTTAAATTCGTTCTTGATTCGTCATTCCGCCTCTTCATGCTCCATTCTGGTTCCATAAGCACCAATGTACAATTTCCATACCATGTTTCGTTGTTCCAGGAAATTTTCCAACATATCTCCTCTTTTGCTTGTTTCTGCTCCTTGACCGATACTTCCTCTGTTCTTTTGATCAGATGCTCCTTTGTAGCCAATGCCTTTGCCATCAATGACAATATTCCAACATAGTACAAAGATAATGCAACAACC
>JAXQQM020088679.1:0-32310 GCA_034641835.2 Pinus albicaulis
ACAATTATGCATGGCGAATGAACAAAAGCTTATACCGTTAGGAAGGCTATCAAAGGTTATGGTAGACATCGCAGGAGTTAAGGTATATGCAAATTTTGAGGTGATTAAAATTGTAGATGATGTGGACCCTTACCTTGCGCTTTTAGGACTAGATTTGGCTATAGACATGGGAGGTATTATCAACTTAAAAAGGCAAACCATGGTTTTTGAGAATGAGTGTATGTGGGTACTAGTCCCTTTAGATCCAGAAAAAGGCGAGCAGTATACAAAATCAGTGTGTGAAGGGGATGATATTGATGAGATTTACAAGTTGATGGCACAAAACAAGGATTGGATCAACCCTACCACTGATGTTATGCTCTGCTGCGAGAAGGAAAACGAAGGTCTCTCTGACTCAGATGGGGAAATAGAAAATTGGTAGAATCGGTTGCATGACGTATCTACGCTGCGATGCCTAAAAATCAGAAAGAGCTGCTGATGTATCTCCTCAAAGGTAGGAGAGCTACCCTATTTGATGATTCTGGTAGTGTTAGGGATTTTCTTAGAGCCTTCAAAGCAGAAGTCCCAAGGGAATGGAGGATGTGGGCACTTAACCTTGCTATGTGTGTGACCCCTGCACGATGGTGGGAAACTCATAAAGGGACTTTTCAGAATTAGGATGAATGTCGCTGAAAGTTTATCCTAAGAATCGAACCTCTGGTCCACTACCCATGGAGGTTTTCCTCGGCCGCGGGGACCCACACAAGCACTTATCGATATGGATGGAAATATGGTGTGAAAGGATTTGGGACGAATGGGTCCATGCCTTGGGACCTATCCCCACCACATGGTATTTGGATGCAAAGCTACATCAACGCACTCACCACTGGGACACCATGCACGAAGAAATTTTGGGAACATTTGGATTGATAGGTGAGATTGAGAAATTAGACGAAGCCCTGCTGGATATAGACGCGCTAGTATTTGATGAATCGTGCCCTCACATGGAATATGGGGAACCAACTTGGAATGTGCAGATGAAGGATATTGCAAATTTCTGGAATATATCAATAGAAGAGTGTGACGAGGACCCGCGCAATATCACGATCTCGGAGTCTGAGGGGGAACGCGTAGTTGCTAGAACCCCCTTACAAGCAGTAGATGTGACGAAGCCTCTCAAATTAAAGGAAGTCAACATTGGAATGGATGAACAACCTAAGATGGCTAGAATTTGGAGATTATTAGGATGATGATACCTTTGGGAAAATCGCGGAACTACTCACAGAATATCACGATATGTTTCCCCTAAAATTTTCAGAGCGCCTCAAAGGTATTGTAGGGGACTTGGGTGTCATGAGGATCACTTTAAAACCAGATGCATGGCCTGTCAAGCAGCGACCTTACCGATTGAATCCCAAATATAAGCAGAAGGTCAGAGAAGAAATCGATAAAATGATAGTTGCAGGTATCATCAAACCAGTAGCACAATCTGATTGCGTAAGCCCTATGGTGGTCCAAGAAAAGAAGACAAAAGGGGAAATAAGAATCTAGGTAGACCTACACCAATTAAATGATGCTTGCGTACATGACCCCTTCCCTCCCCCATTCTCTGATGAAATTCTTGATAGTGTGGGAGGTCAGGAAGCATACTCATTCACTGAAGGGTTTTCGGGCTACCATCAGATCATAATCGCACCTTAATATTGCAGCAAAACTACCTTCACCACCGAATGGGGATCCTTCAAATGCACCGTCATGCCCTTCAGGCTCAAAATGCCCCTACCATATTTTCACGAGTGGTGGTGGTAGTGTTCAAGGAATTCATTCAAAAGTTTCTGGAGGTATACTTTGATGATTGAACAGTGTTTTGATTAGTAAAGAAGCATGTATCAAACTTGCGCATGATGCTGGATGCCTACAGAAAGCACCAACTTTCCCTAAAGATTAAGAAGTGCATATCCTGTGTACCTTTCATGTTGTGTACCTTTCACGATCTTGTTAGGACATGTGGTCTATCGGAAGATTCGATGGTTGACAGTTGTTAGCCATGTTTTTACATGTTAGTGATGACTATATCTATAGCTGAGTTTTCTAGAAACTGTTTTCCTTATGTCAATATGTCATCTAGAAAACCCTCCTAAAACTTTTTTTGCCTTTCTACTTTTCAGTCCACCCCTGTCGAAATAAAAACCTCATTATCACTATCCTATCTAGCTTCAGCCTTCTTGATCTGCCCATCAGCTTTAAAAGGCAAATCCACATCTGTTTCAAAAGTCTCCCCTATGTTAGGAAGTGGCGCTTTAAGACATTTCACCCTTGGCAATCATCAAAAAGCCAAAAAGCCTCCATCTGCAACAGACCTACCATGACTGACCTCTTACTTTGCAAAATAATTTGACAAGCAGCCCTAAGTCGCGCCACTCACATCCCCTAGATCTCAGCACTGCATAAACCCCAATCTCAAGCTGACTATTAGGTTTTTCACAGTGTTCTATGGTTTCTACAAAGGCAGGAAATATAATTTCATATCATGGAGTAAATGCTTGAATTTACAGTTAGAGGAACAGATGCTTCTAAATGTAACTTGAGCCTGAGATATGTCTGCAAAACAGAAAGCTACTCATCCAGACTTTACAGTTCTTTCCAGCATGAAAATCACAGTAAGAAAAGGACACCACTGTCTCAGAAAAATGGTAAATTGTCATGGGCCCGAACCTCCTTCATTTACAATCAGAGGGTTAGGGCGCCTCCTTCATCTACAAGCAGAGGGCGCGTCACCGGCCCAGAGATTGCAAAGTCGGGTTTGCCTTGAACTGAACAAATGAAACAGGGACTCCAGGTTTTATGAATGTGACTGATGATCATAACAGGAATATAGTTGAAATATGCTAGCTCAAAGGAAAGGAGAGTCTGGTCTGATAAAGAAGGTCATCTGAAGCTTTCAAGTCATGTGAATTGTTGAACTTTAGAAATGCCTGTCATTAGTAAAAATTCCAATCATAAGAAGCCTGTTTGTCCACAAGATCAAATGGAATAGATGCTGACAAAATGCCATTACACAGGCAGAAAGAAAGTTCCTGGTTTTTCAAAAGGCACTAACCTCCATAGTCACATAAACTATTTGTCAAGTAATCTGTCATGAGATGACCAAACCAAATGATGATATTTCAGTCACCCCTAGAACAGTGCAGAGAGACAATGTCACTTTGGCTAGGGTTTTTGCTGAAATACAGTGATGCTTGCAAGAAGAGATGCTAATATTGATGTTTTTCAAGAGGTTCACTTACCATCACATCCAGAGAAAAGCTGTGTCAAACAGATTTGTTAAAACACCTTCAGATACCTTACCTGATGAAGAGCCTCCTCCATGTATGAGCAGATGGCCAAAGCCATTGCAGGTTGCTGAAACTGATTGATATAAGAATGCAGTGGAAGGATACAAAGAAATTAAATAGAAGTCATTGCACAGGTAAATGATAGTGTTTATAATGCAAAGGTATTGGTTTCCCTATTCAAAGAGCTGTCTGTCAGACTGTACCTGTAGTAGAAAAGAGACAATATTGAATATATGTATGCCATTGACACCAAAAAGGGGGCATTTTCCTTAAAGGAAAGAATCAAACAATAAAACCATATCACATGCCAAAGGTCCAAAGAAGCGCTTTCAAGAAATGGTGTTCAAGGTTTTCAAATGTTTCTGGCGCATTATGAATGGTCTTTCCTTGATAAAAATCACCAAGAGGGGAATACAGTAAACATAGTCTAGTTATGAAATGGCTCTATTTTACAAAAAGGGGTCAACACACTGGTCAAAGCAAAATGATGACTGTGTATCAAAGAGCCCTGTTTTCCTGTTTTACAAGCTTATCTTTTCAGATTGGACAAGGAAAATGGGTATACAATCTTATGAATAGGCAGAAGAGTTTGGTTTTGATGAAATTTCCACTGTTTATAAGTCTTAAAACAAACACGGTTGTCATCATTCCAAAGGCGGATGTAGCCTGAAATACGTGGAGAGAAGAGTGACGTTGTATTTTTAGATTTATGTAATAGATATATTGTGTGAATATTGATAATATATTAAAAAATTAATTGTTTACAGTCATGTTGGATGTTTAGAAAGGAAGAACTGTTATTTATTATTTAAAAGTGGAGGATATTATGTGCTACATAGGCAGGGATTTGAAGAGGAAAAGCCACTATCAAAGACAGGAGGTCTCATTATCAAATAATTAGGTCATTTCGACACCTTATGATTGAAGATAAGAAGCTATAGAAAGACAGAAGCTATGAACAGTTAACAAGCTTATTGCTGTCATAAAACTGTAGCTTTAGTAGTTTATGATTCTGTAAGGCTTTTTTAAGAAGGTTTCTCTATCTGTATGTGGCTGAGTGAACACATTAAAACAGTGAGTGTGAAAGCTATATCAAAATTATGGGGAGCATGTTTGAGAGTTTAAAGCTCGGGGTTGACTACTGTGTACTAAACAGAGTCATTGTTCGGGTTTGTATATTCAAAATAACAAGCCCATGGTTTAAAAACAAAACAAAGTTGAAAACCAATGCTACTTTCAAAAGTTTAATGACCGTTGGAAATTTGTTTTCAAATGACATCAAAGGTTGAAGTGTGAGGGTAAGGGTGTCATTTTCAAAGTCTAAGCAGACTCTGTGCCTCTCGGCACTCAAACAGATGGTTTTCAGGTCATTGGGATTTAGGGCCGGCGCGAGGCCGCGCAGCCGCTGCGGCTGGCGAGCGGGCTGGGCGTGTGGGGCGGTTTGCAAAGGAACCACATTATGGCATGACAGCGCTGTATAAACCAGCGACAGCGCACAGCTCACGTGCGCCGTGAGTGCGACCCGACGGGCCACCCGGAGCTGACCACATGCGAACGTTCTTTCTTTGAAGGAGTGTCGCATGTTTGAAGACCCTCGGTGTTTCTCCAGCCCTGCACAAAGCTTGTTCATCAATTTTAAAGGTATTTCTCATACATTTTCCCCCTCGGCTTCAAGAAATGGCTAAGTGACAAGAAAGGTTTAAATCAAACAGTCCTAGTTTTCAAAAACTTTCAAAACCCTCTAAACCCGGTTACTACAGCTAAAAACAGTGCTCCGAAGTGTTGAGATGTGATAAAAGGCTGACCGTGTTATTAAAAAAAAAAAAACACCTCGAGGCTACAGGGGAAAGCTGTTGATTGACTGCTTTGTGTTGTTCAAAACCTATTTGGCAAGTGCTTTTCATCCTAGCAGAGGTTTTCATAATATCACCAGAGGGCTGCATTCATAAGGGACCATTTATTGTTTTAAAAAGAGAAAACTCATATAACCTCTGTCTAAAAGCTTTACAGTCTTCTAAAAACTCTGTCAATTTTTGCTCCAATACTGTGTATTGACTGTCTAAAGACTAAGGGTTGATTTCACATGTGCAAGATCAGTGGAAAGTGGGCACACTTATGCAGGGCAAGGTTTTTAATGGTTGAAATCCTCCTTGAGCAAGGAGTTTTGGTGTATTGATTGACATCTGAGACTTCAAAAAACAGAGTGATTTTGGCATTTTCTCACAGCACATTGCCTTTCTTTCACTGTATTATTTCCTACTGTGAATTTGTTGATAGAGATTTTCCAAAGGTGAACAGGACACTGAAGCGTAGAGTTTGTTGATGGGAATTTAACTTTGGAGGCAGAGGTACAAAGGTGGTGGCTGATCTTTTAACTTCACAACTAAAAAGTGTTCTTCATAAAGCACTAAGCACTGATATTTCACCTAACCTAGTTCTGCCTTTCTTTTCACTATATGGTATCATTTTGAAGAGTTGATTGACAGAGAGATTCTAAGGGTGAATAGGGCCACTTTCTAAAGGACAGGTTGTTGATGGGAATTTAACATTGGAGGCAGAGGTACAAAGGTGGTGGTTGATTTCTTAACTTCACAAGTGAAAGGTGTTCTTCATAAAACACTGAGCACTGATATTTCACCTAACCTAGGTCTGCCCTTCTTTTCACTACATTGTATCATTTTGAAGAGCTGTTGACTGTGATATTTTTCAAAGGGAAGACCATTTCTGAAGAGTAGGGTTTTTTTTTTTATAATTAATATTTGTCTTGAAGACCAAATATTGGTGTGTGGATTGGCCTCTAACAAATCCACAAGAAGGGTGATTTTCAATACTGTGCACAGGGAATATACACAACAGTTTGTTTGCCTGGCTGAGGTACAATCAAAAGTAGAAAGCTGTTTTCAAAGGGAGCAGAAGTTGTGTGCTACAAAATCTTGTTGCATTTCATCCAAACCACATTGTCCATATCTGTCCAAACAGTCTAGTGACCAGTTTCAATCCAGCAGAGCATTTTTACATACAGTGAAGGCAGTTTGCCTCTTCCAAAGCTTGTTCAAGTCAGAATGCCTCCAAAGCAAGATCACAGGAGCGGTCCACATAAGAGATATGAGCCTATCTCCATAGAAGAAATCAATGCTCACCCATCCGTGCTTTTCAATTTCCATGAAGTAGGTTGTCTTGATTTCTGCGAGAGGATAGAAGAAGTCAAGAGTTTTTCGCCACTTACACATTTGTGCGCTTTGAGATTCAAGGACAAACACTTCCAGTTAGCGGGTCTTGATTTCAAAATCTCCCCAAGGTATGTATCCAAGGCTACCAAGATCCCGTATCATGGTGAAAAGTGGTTTAAACAAGCTCATCTCGATCTAGAGGATTATAAAACTTTCATCAAACCTGAACATAGGGAAACCATCACTGCTATTTTCCCTTTTTCCTATCTTCTTGACAGTTATGCTCCACTGATGAAAGCCATAATGAGATATTTCACTTGTGAAGGGAGGTTTAACCGAATTTATGCCTATCATGTCCGCTTGTTGATGCATTTTACCAGAAGCAGGCAACTAAACCTTCCATACTTTTTGTCCAAAAGCATAGAGAAAATGGCTTCTACTGTCCAAAAGAAGGCTCCACCTCAGCAAATCCCTTCTCTCTTTCATCATTCCTTGGTCAAGATTATCTTCTTACACCAGTTGGAGAAGAAAGGGGTTTCATGGGATTCATTCATTAGCCATTCAGATTTTGCCACTGTCCCTCCTGTTCATGTGTCTCGTACTCAGCCTGTCCATCGCCCAGTGCCTTTGTCTAGTAGGCCTACACCTAAAAAAATCAAAATGACTACTGGGCAGCCAAGTCAACAGGGAGAAGGAGAGGGCAGTGAACCACAGGGAGAAGGAGAAGGCAGTGAACAACAGCAGCTAGATGTTGATGAACAGCAGTAGCTAGAGCTTGAGGAACAACAACAGCTAGAGGTTGAGGAACAGCAGCAGCTAGAGGTTGAGGAACAACAGCAGCTAGATATAGAGGGACAGCAGTAGACAGCAGTTGAGGAGCAGCAAGTTGGGCAGAAAATTGAAACACCTTTTGAGCCACAAACTGGACAAGATATTGAGGAAGGACAGCAAGCTAAAGCTGCCACCTTAACAGTAGCAAAGATTGTTCCTAGTAAGAGGAAATTTCCCAAAAAAGACACTTTCTAGTTTGCCAAGGAGGAAAAGCACCAGATTGGCTTTCAAAGGCAAAAGTAAAATTGGAGAAAGTACAAAGCATGGAGGTGAATTAGCTATTATCCCTATCCAAAGCGATGATAGTGACAATGAGGCCCGCCTCCTTGAAAACCTCCTCATTCACAAAGAGGGGAAAATTGAGGTATTACAGGAAGATCTTCAAAGGGCGAGGAATTTCAACCACTTCTTGGAGGTTGAAAACAAACAAATGAAGTTTCATGCAGCTATTCATGAGGCAAGGGCAATTAAGTATAAAAAAGAGGCAGAAAAGGCGCAAGTAAGAATTGAAGAGCTCATTGGCGAGTTTGATGATGAAGAGGAGGAAGACCAGCCTAGGTGGAAGGGGCCTAGGACCATCGGGCTTAGAAGAGCCTTGGAAAAGCAGAGAGCAGAAGAACAAGCTCATTTCGAAGCCTTTCCTCTCACTGCCCTCTTTGAGCAGGAAATTGAGGAAAACAAAGAAGCATGGCTTGAGAGAGCTAACCAGCATTTGGAAATGAAGATTGAGAGGGCGAACAGGGATCTTGAGCTACAAAGAAAGAGGACTCTTCACTTTCAGAAGCTAAATCAGTTTTCCAGGCGAAAATTAAAGGTAGCACGAGAGAAATTGAAGAAGTTGAAAGGGAAGCGCCTAGCACGGAAGGAAGGGAAAAGCATATCAGCCCTTGATATTTTAGCCTCAGCTTCGGAGCATGTTGCTATGGACCCTTGAGGGTCATGCATGCCAATTTTGGGCCTTTTTCGACAACTTTTTGTTTTTTGGCATTTTTTGGGTTTTTGGCCAAAAACTCATAAATTCGCCATGTCAGTTTGATGAGTTTTCAAGGGAGGAGGATGATACCGATGGATGCCATAATTCCATGATCAGGTCTCCAGCGATTTTCAGGGCATTTGAAGATCATTCGCCCCCTCAAATTGGTGAAAAACAACCTCATTTTGCACATTCTGCCCGCCATATCTGCAGTCTGCTATTTTCTGGGTTTTTTCACACAGGTACAGTTTTGGATGACTTCTGGACCTCTGATTGAGTTGGTTTCAGTTGCGCCGGAAAGTAGAGACAGAGAGCTTTCCAACAAGCCCTCATGAACCCCATTTCGACATCGGGAAGGCTGCCATTTTCATCCAGCAAATCAGGGGACCTTTTTCAGGCATAAATATGAAGTATTTTTGTAATTTTTGAACTCCAAAAATCTGCTTTTCCCAAATGTGCGTTAAGCTATTTTTATCATTGGGAAATGATGTAAAGTCAATATAATTTCCGTTTTTAGTAGTTTTTTAGATATTTTATGGGATATTTTGTGCCTTGGGCTTTGCAAAGTCTCAAGGACAAGTTTAGATATTTTGACTTGGCCAATGGGATAGCTAGTTGCTCCATGAGGTTTTCCTCCCTCAAGCCTATTTATTCCATGGTTCTCATTGTAAATCAGAGGCCGAACTTGAGAGAAGAATTAATACATTGGTCATATGAGCTTTGAAGAATACACTTGAGTTATGATTTTTGGACTGCCTCTTGGATGCTTTTGAGGAATGATGTAGGATTGTTGATGGATTCCTTGACATGGTAGAATGGTATAGTGCTTCTTAATGTGTTTTGTCTTCTAGTTTTCATTCATACTACATATTTCTTGCTGCTATAGATCAGTAAAGATTTATTTTGAGATATGCCCATGGAGGCACCTCAAAATCCCTGAATCTTCATAGCTTGATGTTTTCTTCTCCCTTAGTTATGCTAAAGAATTCTTAGCTGCTCTTTAGTAACTTAAGGTATTGTTGCTAAGTTTTATTCATAAGTCCTATGTATGTTGAGTAGGATGTATGGTTTGCCCTACCTACCTATCAGCTGCCCATAGTTCTGTCCATAAAACTTTCTCTTTGACTGATTTGTTGATCATCTTGTTGAACCAAGGAGGCCTAGTCCCGATCTAGCCCTTTGCCTAAAACTATGAAATCTTGTTTTTCAAAGTGCCCAATGACTTAGAGACTATGTTTAGGCGTTTCGGCGTAGTTTATGAGTTGTTAGTTTGTCTTATGTGTCTTCCCCAAAGTCCGATAGCCATTTCCCGAAGTTAGAGGGTCTTATACCTCTATGTATGGCTGGAATGTTTGATTTCTATGTATTAATTAGCTCATAGTTGCATTTAGCATGATTAATGGCTTGCTATAACATGTTTATGTCTGCTATAAACTAGTTACACTTGAAATCCCTTGTCTTTCACCAACTTATTGTCCATTTAATCCATTCTGCCCAAAGATCCCTTCTACCGTGAATCAAATCGGCCCTACAGCAGCTTTACATCATCACCTCATAGCTTCCTTGACCTGTTTGACCCCATAGCCCAATTTATCTACATCTTGTTATCCAATTTATGTATTTGATCAGTTTCATCCCTCACAAACTTAAAAAACCAAAAAACTAAAAACATACTTCATAACTAGCCTAATATCAGAACATCGCAAGTAAACACACCGACATCTTTTACACTTATAGAGAGAGCCCTCTCCGAGTCCAGGAAGGCTAGGTCCTTGGGCTCCAAAGCTTGGTTTGATGTTACATCGTCATTTGGCTAGCCAATCGGCCAAATCATGGGACCCTAACATAATGGCGATCACGGTGGGACTTACTGAGTACATGACAGTCTAGCAAACTTTATAGACTCCTTAGTCCTTCAACTTTTAACTCAGACCATCAGCCTTTAGAATCATTTAGTGTAAACTCTCTGTTTCACCATCTTAGCAAAGTGATGAATCAGGTTTATAACACTCTTACATCCTAGGCTGCACATAAAACTCAGAAAAAACCCAAAATACTCCCTTAGATTGGCTTTTGACAGTACTGGTGGTGGACCATACACATATACTCTCATAACAACTGATATTCCACCTGGCGACTCCACTAACCTCTAGTAGCCCTTACTATTTTACCAAACTCTAGGTTACTATCCGATAGACCTATCCCATCGCTCACCAACATAGCGGGAGATAGTGGGACACTGAGTACATGACAGTTTAGCAAACTCTTATAGACTCTTTGGTCTTTTAGATACCAAAAACAGGCAGGCAGTCCATAGACCCATTTAGAGTAAACTCTTTTTGTTCTCATCACCCTAGCAAAGTGTTGAAACAAGTCTAGGATACTTTGAACCATAGGCTGCACATAAAACTCAGAAAATCCAAAAAAACATTCCTAGATTAGTTACTGGTGGTGGACCATAGCTATCTTCACAAAAACAACCCATTTCCACCTGGCGACTCCACTAATCCATCCCTTTTACTTTTGACCATCCTTCACCTTAGTATAACTTTAGAGAAACCACTCATCCAGAACATTCACCAATATCATTCTCTCTAAGCTCTGGATCTAAAATCTGGCTTCACGAAGAATCAATACCAGAGCTCATCCAGACCCAAATCCCCCTATCATAGTAGATGACCCAGAAAAGATTCTGTGGCAAGCTTCCGAAGCTGATCATCTAGCTACTGGTAGATCCATCCGTAGAGCAAGATCTGTACCTAAACATCGCACTATCCTACTAGATTCACCTTTTGAATTAGAGTCATCACAAACTCTTCTCAGAAGCAAATCATATAGTAAGATAAACTTTGACAATCTTGAACCCCTAAATTCACCACAGAGTCCTAGTAGAGAAGCTTCACCTACCACTCGTCCTGATTTCCAGCTTCTTTATCAGTTTGGCTCCTATCATCCCAGATCTGCTCAAAACCAGATCACTAGTCCAAGTTCATCCGCCACACCTGGTCAAACCGCCACTGTTCAAACCACTTCATTTCCGCCTACTAGTCCTCATCTTGTACATCATCCATTAGCTCCAGTCATGGCAGCCTGGTACACACCTTTGGTGTTGCCACCACCCTTGGCTCCTCTCCCAAACAAATATCAAGACAAAATCCCACACTTTACCGGAGAAGACACCACCACACCTCAACAGCATATAAGTAGAATGACTGATGCTTATGAATACCTAGAGGTACAAGACGAGACTGTCAGAATGAGAATATTTGCCCAAAGTCTTGGTGGTGAACCCAAAGCATGGTTCAAAAGCTTAGCTCCAAACAACATCCATGATATCCCCGAACTACATCAAGTCTTCAGAAATAGGTGGGAAATCCGAAGAAACCCCATCCAAATCCTGTCAGAATATAACAGCCTAAAACGGGAAAATGGGGAAAGTGTTCAAGCTTATTGTACTAGGTTCAACAGTGTATATAACTCCCTCCCACCTCATTTCAAACCTCCACTTGGTCTAGCCTTGGCGAAATTTCCCGAGGGGTTTGATCCGGACATGACATATCATCTGAGAGATAAGGATCCCCCTACCTTGGAAGAAATGCAGCAAATAGCTATAAAAGCAGATGCTAACTTAGCAGAAAAGAGGGCTAGGACTAGATCAGAAAGGAAGGTCACCTATAGAGACGAGGTCTCCACCTCATCACCTTCCCTAGATCCTAGAATAGATGACTTAGTCAAATCCATGGCCAAAATGTGGGAAAAGATAAATGAAAAGGCTCCTGTTAGGGACAACCAGCCAAACCCTCCAATCAGAAACCGAAACCAAAACTTTAGGAGGGAACAGCCCCAAAACAGACCAAGGGAAAATGACCAACAGATTAGGCCACCATTCAACGAAAACTATGTGGAAGAGGATGATAGGGATACAGAACCTCTGGATGAAAGTCATCTAAACCTCATAGGATTTGATAATGAGAGTGAGGTGTACCTCACAGAAGAAGAACAAGCCTTCTTTTCGCCTGATCAAGATGAGACCAACTATGAAGATCTTGACGACCCCGCCATAGATTTTCAGAATGCCATTATAGAAGCTCACAGGCAATATGACCTTAGAAGTAAAAGAAACCAAGATAATGTCAAGAAAGGTAACTCAGATACTGCTAAAGTCCCTAATACCATCCTCAAGAAAGCAGTAGATAGTGACAAAATCAAGGTTGAGAAGACTGACCAAAGCCAAGCTAAAGTTACCCAAACTAGTCCTCTCTCAGATACTCCTGATACTTCTACAAAGGTCACCAAAACAACTATGGAAAACAAAATCCCTAAACAAGGTCAACAAACTCAGAACATAGACAAGGTCTTAGCTGAAAAAGCTGAAACAAACATATCTAAACTTCAAGTGCCTTTTAGCTTTGAAGGTGAAATCGCTAAGATCAAAATCACCATGCCTCTTACTGAACTCATTGCCCAAAACTCTTATAAATCCCAAGTACTAAAAGTCTTAAATCTAGGGAATGATGCAAACACTGTTAATCTCACTGATGACATTCCTAAAGTATTGTTTGGTCCAAAGGTAGAGGGAAAATTCCAAGAGGGAGCTACTCTTCCATTTTACATTAGCCTAAACATTCACGACCAAATCCTCCACAATGCCATGCTAGACTCCGGCGCCTCGCATAATCTTATGCCGAAGGTAGTAATGGAAAGATTAGGCTTAGAAATCACAAGACCATACAAAGACTTGTATTCATTTGATTCAAGTAGAGTCCAATGCCTGGGTTTGATCAAAGACCTTTGTTTTAGTCTGGCCCAAATACCTGCGAAACATCTAATCATGGATATAGTAGTGGCAGACATTCCTCCCAAGTACGGGATGCTCCTATACAGATCTTGGGGAGCCAAACTCCAAGGGAATATCCAACTAGACATGTCATATGCCACCATTCCTATGTTTGGTCAGACCAGAATACTGTACCGTGAATCACACATGAAATACATGATTAGCAGTCAAGATAGGCCAGATAACATTCCAATGTGTTCTTTGCGCTCCGACTTAAACTCTTTCATTATGCATATTGATGTAAACATGGAGGAAGAGTCAGAAGAAACTGATATAGACTTAGATTCACCACATCAGTTGTCCCTGGTGCCTTATGATGAACTGGACACTCAAAACTACCATGATCATGAACAACTGTGTCTTGAGGAAAGTAAGTTTCCCCTCTCCAAAGTAGGATTAGAGCAAGAAGCACAAACTCTCATATACTATCAAGCAAATTGCTCTAGCTTTAGTCAAACACCAGCAGTAACTTGTGGAAATTTCTTTCGGGTAAAAGCTTTAGAAGACCTACACATCATAAACCTATTTGGAACCCAGGAGCAAGGGAGTTTAATGTTTCTACCATACCTCAAAGATTTACCATCATATGACTCTCCTACTGCAAAGGAAACTTTGACCATAACCTCATTAGCTCAACATCTTGAGAAAATGCCAGATGAACTTCTTATGAGAAAGGGTGACAGTTATAATCCCAGCATACCTGAACTACTGAAATTGGCTCATATTTTGACTTTCCATGAAGAACTTAGAAATGCTAAAATCAGGAATCTCATGCAGAATACTAATTTCTACAGAAAAAACAAGGGAAAACATTGTGTCACTACCTTTTCCTCAAAGAACAACTTTAACAAAGGCAAGCACAACAAACTGAAACAAACTGAAATGATCAAGGATAAAACTGGTGGCCATAGAATCTGCTTTGATTTTAGAAATAATACTGCATCTCCATCTAACAAAAATCATGTTTTTTTTGCCCAAGATCATGATTCACCAATTAAAAGTGCTTTTGATCATATATTCTTGCAAGATGATGTTTTAGGTCATAATCATAAAATTCCTATGCAAAGTAGACAACTTAAAGATTTTTTCCAGTTTGCAGGAAGTAGATCTGTTTTCAAGTTCAAAATTGCAAAACCACCCAATATCAGAAATCTGTTCATGAAGGCCATGTTCCCAGTTTTAAATTTCTGTATTTTTGCATACCTTGATGATGTCATTATCTTTTTCAAAAATGACCAAGAGTACATACACTACCTGAAGAAAGCATATAGTAGGGAAAGGAGTGGAAATCAGATATTCAGAGAGGTACAAAGGGAGGATACTGGACTGTTTAGAGATTCTTGCATGAATCCCTATGTTATGTTAGAGAGAGAAAATTTCCCAAATTTTTCTTTTCAGGAGTTAAGTGGGCCAAGGGTGAGAGGAGATCCTTACGAGGATAAGATGCTGAAATTCCGTCATTTCCAAGATTTTTGAGTTTTGAAGCACTTTCAGTCATTGTACATACCATTGTTTGAAATATTGAAAAAATAGAAAAGTCAAAAACAGTAAAAGATAGGAAAGTCAAAAACAGTAAAAAGCAGAAAAGAGGGCAAGTGAAGATAGAACAAAGGCCCCATGTTCCAAAAAAAATAGTCTTTCGGAAAGCGAGCAAGTCTAAATGCCGCTACTAGTACTTCAATGTCTTGTTCAGCTATCTAGCCTAATCATAGCTGAGCATGTTTAAATTTATTTGTTGATAAGTTAGTGAGTGCCAAGATAGTCAACATTGTGTAAGATTGACTTATCACAGAGCTTAGATTAGGGAGAGATTATGGTTCCACATGCCTAAAACAGAACCAAAGAGAGAAGTGAGGGATGAAAAATATATTGTACATCTTAGCCCCGCTTGTCTAGTTTCCCTTTGTTGCAAAATAACATTTGTGTGCAGCTTGTCTTTTATGCCGCAAATGCATGACAAATCAGACTGTCTAATCCTGATTTGATCATTTTGAATTTCATGTTTTAGATTAGAGAACAAAATCCTGTCAAACTGCTTAATCTTGACAGTTGATCTAACATAGGTAGAGTAATGAAGGATTTCATCAGTTTAATCTGAACTCCCGGCAGATATAAGAGTAGAAATAGATAGGTTCATTTTGCAAAAAGAAAAATATACATTGTCAAAAGGCTGCTAGTTCAAATGCGCCAAAGAGAAGAAAAATGTTAGGAAAGATAGTGGGGTAGGTAGAAGTATCATTGATGTTAACCATGCTGTCACTTTTCAGAAATAACATCAAGAGAAGGGTAAATTTTGCGCCAATGGATAAGGCACCGGTCTTCATAAGCCAAAAATCTGAATTCTGGACACCTCCTGACGAGGAGCTGCCCTCCCCAAATGGAGCCACTGTTAGCCATCAGTATTTTTTACATGTTAGTGATGACTATATCTACAGCTGAGTTTTCTAGAAACTGATTTCCTTATGTCAATATGTCATCCAAAAAACCCTCCTAAAACTTTTTTCGCCCTTCTACCTTTTCAGTTCGCCCATGTCAAAATCAAAACCTCATTATCACAATCCTATCTAGCTTCAGCCTTATTGGTCTGCCCATCAGCTTTAAAAGGCAAATCCACATCTGTTTCAAAAGTCTCCCCTATGTTAGGAAGTGGCGCTTTAAGACATTTCACCCTTGGAAATCATCAAAAAGCCAAAAAGCCTCCATCTCCAACAGACCTACCATGACTGACCTCTTACTTTGCAAATGAAATTGACAAACAGCCCTAAGTCACGCCACTCACATCCCCTAGATCTCAGCACTGCATAAACCCCAATCTCAAGCTGACTATTAGGTTTTTCACAGTGTTCTATGGTTTCTACAAAGGCAGGAAATATAATTTCATCTCATGGAGTAAATGCTTGAATTTACAGTTAGAGGAACAGCTGCTTCTAAATGTAACTTGAGCCTGAGATATGCCTGCAAAACAGAAAGCTACTCATCCAGACTTTACAGTTCTTTCCAGCATGAAAATCACAGAAAGACACCACTGTCACAGAAAACTGGCAAATGGTCATGGCCCAGAACCTCCTTCATTTACAAGCAGAGGGTTAGGGTGCCTCCTTCATCCACAAGCAGAGGGCGCTGACCAGTATTGACTTTGAAGATTTGCAAAAGTCCAGGTTTGCCTTGAACTGAAACAAATGAAACAGGGACTCCAGGTTTTATGAATGTGACTGATGATCATAACAGGAATATAGTTGAAATATGCTAGCTCAAAGGAAAGGAGAGTCTGGTCTGATAAAGAAGGTCATCTGAAGCTTTCAAATCATGTAAATTGTTGAACTTTAGAAAGGCCTGTCATCAGTAAACATCCCAATCATAAGAAGCATGTTTTGTCCACAAGATCAAATGGAATAAATGCTGACAACAAATGCCATTACACAGGCAGAAAGAAAGTTCTTAGTTTCTCAAAAGACACTGACCTCCATAGTCACAGAAACTATTTGTCAAGTAATCTGTCATGAGATGACCAAACCAAATGATGATATTTCAGTCACCCTTAGAGCAGTGCAGAGAAACAGTGTCACTGTGGCTAGGGTTTCTTCTGAAACGCAGTGATGCTTGCAAGAAGAGATGCTAATATTGATGTTTTTCAAGTGGTTTACTTACCATCACATCCTGAGAAAAGCTGTGTCAAACAGATTTGTTAAGAAACTTTCAGATACCTTACCTAATGAAGAGCCTCCTCCATGTATGAGCAGATGGCCAGAGCCTTGGTTATTATTGAAGACTGAATTATTCAGAAAGGTGCAGTAGAGAGATACAAAGAAGGAAAGTGGAAGTCATTACACAGGTCAAAGATAATGCTTCTAATTCGAAAATATTACTCTTCCTATTCATATGAAAATATCTTTCAAAATATACATCATGGTGGACAGGAAATGTTATGAATAGGTATGCTATTGATACCAAAAAGGGGGCAGTTTCCTTGAGGGAAAGGATCAAAACAACAAAACAATATCACATGCCAAAGGTCCAAAGAAGCGCTTTTCAAGAAATGGTGTTCAAAGTTTTCAAATGTTTCTGGCGCATTATGAATGGTCTTTCCTTGATAAAAATCGCCAAGAGGGGAAAATAGTGAACATAGTCTAGTTATGAAATGGTTCTATTTACAAAAAAGGGGTCAACACACTGGTCAAAGCAAAATAATGACTGTGTATCAAAGAGCCCTGTTTTCCTGTTTTACAAGCTTATCTTTTCAGATGGACAAGGCAAATGGGTATACAATCTTATGAATAGGCAGAAGAAGTTTGTTTTGATGAATTGTCACTGTTTAGATGTCTTAAAACAAACACAGTTGTCATCATTCCAAAGGGCAGATGTAGCACAGAAATACATGGAAAGAGAACCAGCAGACAGGGCTTTTGAATTCCATCACCAAGAAGATATCCCCTTGTGAGCTATTGTTCATTATGTTAAAAAATTCATTCAGCATATGATCATTGTTTGGATAGTTTAAAAAGAAGAAGCACAACCTTTATTATTTAAAAGAACAGAGGTATTGTATACTACACCTACATGCAGGGAAGTTTGAAAGAGAGGCGCCCTTATCAAAACAGGAGGTCATGATCAAGTCCGAGTAAGGTCATTTGAACACTTACTGTGGGTGAAGGATGAAGAAGCTATCGAAGACCAAGAGCTGTGAGAACAAGTTGGCAAACTAGCCCTGTCCTTCAAAGAAAAAAACAGTGTTTAAGCATTCTCTTGACTGTTTTAAAGAAGGGTTTCTATATCTCATGTATGTGACCAGTGTTGTTGAAAACAGTGGCAGAAATAGCATAAAGATTATGGAGACATGTTTCAGAGTTTAAAGCTCGGGGTTGACTACTGTGTACTAAACAGAGTCATTGTTCGAGTTTGTATATTCAAAATAACAAACCCACGGTTTAAAAACGAAACAAAATTGAAAACCAATGTTACATTCAAAAGTTTAATGACCGTTGGAAATTTGCTTTTAAATGACATCAAAGGTTGAAGTGTGAGGGTAAGGGTGTCATTTTCAAAGTCTAAAACGGAGCTCCGCGCCTCTCAGCATCAAACAAGGCAGTTCGGGTCATTGGGCAGAGTTTAACACTGTGCAGAGGCCGCGCGACGCGCCTGCGTTTTGGCGCGACGCGCCTGGTGGCGGTTTTGCAAAGGAGCCCTATATAAGTGCGACACGCCTGTACGCCGCCCGACAGGTCGACCCGACAGGCCACCCAGGGCTATTTTTGCGCGACGTTCTTTGCTGAAGGAGTGTCGCGCATGCCTTGAAGACCCCCGGTGTTTCTCCAGCCCTGCACAAAGCTTGTTCATCAATTTTAAAGGTATTTCTCATACATTTTCCCCCTCGGCTTCAAGAAATGGCTAAGTGACAAGAAAGGTTTAAATCAAATAGTCCTAGTTTTCAAAAACTTTCAAAACCCTCTAAACCCGGTCACTACAGCTAAAAACAGTGCTCCGAATTGTTGAGATGTGATAAAAGGCTGACCGTGTTATTCAAAAAAAAAAAAACACCTCGAGGCTACAGGGGAAAGCTGTTGATTGACTGCTTTGTGTTGTTCAAAACCTATTTGGCAAGTGCTTTTCATCCTAGCAGAGGTTTTCATAATATCACCAGAGGGCTGCATTCATAAGGGACCATTTATTGTTTTAAAAAGAGAAAACTCATATAACCTCTGTCTAAAATCTTTACAGTCTTCTAAAAACTCTGTCAATTTTTGCTCCAATACTGTGTATTGACTGTCTAAAGACTAAGGGTTGATTTCACATGTGCAAGATCAGTGGAAAGTGGGCACACTTATGCAGGGCAAGGTTTTTAATGGTTGAAAGCCTCCTTGAGCAAGGAGTTTTGGTGTATTGATTGACATCTGAGACTTCAAAAACAATGTGATTTTGGCATTTTCTCACAGCACATTGCCTTTCTTTCACTGTATTATTTCCTACTGTGAATTTGTTGACAGAGATTTTCCAAAGGTGAACAAGACACTGAAGGGCAGAGTTTGTTGATGGGAATTTAACTTTGGAGGCAGAGGTACAAAGGTGGTGGCTGATCTTTTAACTTCACAAGTAAAAAGTGTTCTTCATAAAGCACTAAGCACTAATATTTCACCTAACCTAGTTCTGCCTTTCTTTTCACTATATGGTATCATTTTGAAGAGTTGATTAACAGAGAGATTCTAAGGGTGAATAGGGCCACTTTCTAAAGGACAGGTTGTTGATGGGAATTTAACATTGGAGGCAAAGGTACAAAGGTGGTGGTTGATTTCTTAACTTCACAAGTGAAAGGTGTTCTTCATAAAACACTGAGCACTGCTATTTCACCTAACCTAGGTCTGCCCTTCTTTTCACTACATTGTATCATTTTGAAGAGCTGTTGACTGTGATATTTTTCAAAGGGAAGAACATTTCTGAAGAGTAGGGTTTTTTATAATTAATATTTGTCTTGAAGACCAAATATTGGTGTGTGGATTGGCCTCTAACAAATCCACAGGAAAGGTGATTTTCAATACTGTGCACAGGGAATATACACAGCAGTTTGTTTGCCTGGCTGAGGTACAATCAAAAGTAGAAAGCTGTTTTCAAAGGGAGCAGAAGTTGTGTGCTACAAAAGCTTGTTGCATTTCATCCAAACCACATTGTCCATATCTGTCCAAATAGTCTAGTGACCAGTTCCAATCCAGCAGAGCATTTTTACATACAGTGAAGGCAGTTTGCCTCTTCCAAAGCTTGTTCAAGTCAGAATGCCTCCAAAGCAAGATCACAGGAGAGGTCCACATAAGAGATATGAGCCTATCTCCATTGAAGAAATCAATGCTCACCCATCTGTGCTTTTCAATTTCCATGAAGTAGGCTGTCTTGATTTCTGCCAGAGGATAGAAGAAGTCAAGAGTTTTTCGCCACTAACACATTTGTGCGCTTTGAGATTCAAGGACAAACACTTCCAATTGGCGGGTCTTGATTTCAAAATTTCTCCAAGGTATGTATCCAAAGCTACCAAGATCCCGTATCATGGTAAAAAGTGGTTTAAACAAGCTCATCTTGATCTAGAGGATTATAAACCTTTCATCAAGCCTGAACATAGGGAAACCATCACTGCTATTTTCCCTTTTTCCTATCTTCTTGAGAGTTATGCTCCGCTGATGAAAGCCATAATGAGATATTTCACTTGTGAAGGGAGGTTTAATCGAATTTATGCCTATCATGTCCGCTTGTTGATGCATTTTACCCGAAGCAGGCAACTAAACCTTCCATACTTTTTGTCCAAGAGCATAGAGAAAATGGCATCTACTGTCCAAAAGAAGGCTCCACCTCAGCAAATCCCTTCTCTATTTCATCATTCCTTGATCAAGATTATCTTCTTCCACCAGCTGGAGAAGAAAGGGGTTTCATGGGATTCATTCATCAGCCATGCAGATTTTGCCACTGTCCCTCCTGTTCATGTGTCTCCTACTCAGCCTGTCCATCGCCCAGTGCCTTTGTCTAGTAGGCCTACACCTAGAAAACTCAGAATGATTACTGGGCAGCCAAGTCAACAGGGGGAAGGAGAAGACAGTGAACAGCAGCAGATGGATTTTGAGGAATAGCAGCAGATGGATTTTGAGGGGCAGCAGCAGATAGTTGATAAAGAACAGCAAGTTGGGCAAGAAATTGAAGCACCTCTTGAAACACAAATTGGACAAAACATTGATGAGGAACAGCAAGCTAAGGCTGCCATCCAAACAGTGACAAAGGTCACTCCTAGCAAGAGGAAATTTCCCAAAAATACATCTTCTATCATGCCAAGGAGGAAAAGCGCCAGATTGGCTTTCAAAGGCAAAAGTAAAATTGGAGAAAGTACAAAGCATGGAGGTGAATTAGCTAGTATCCCTATCCAAAGCGATGATAGTGACAATGAGGCTCGCCTCCTTGAAAACCTCCTCATTCACAAAGAGGGGCAAATTGAGGTATTACAGGAAGATCTTCAAAGGGCGAGGAATTTCAACCACTTCTTGGAGGTTGAAAACAAACAAATGAAGTTTCATGCAGCTATTCATGAGGCAAGGGCAATTAAGTATAAAAAAGAGGCAGAAAAGGCACAAGTAAGAATTGAAGAGCTCATTGGTGAGTTTGATGATGAAGAGGAGGAATACCAGCCTAGGCGGAAGAGGCCTAGGACCATCGGGCTTAGAAGAGCCTTGGAAAAGCAAAGAGCAGAAGAAGAAGCCCATTTCAAAGCCTTTCCTCTCACTGCCCTCCTTGAGCAGGAAATTGAGGAAAACAAAGAAGCATGGCTTGAGAGAGCTAACCAGCATTTGGAAATGAAGCTTGAGAGGGAAAACAGGGATCTTGAGCTACAAAGAAAGAGGACTCTTCACTTTCAGAAGCTAAATCAGTTTGCCAGGCGAAAATTAAAGGTAGCACGAGAGAAATTGAAGAAGTTGAAAGGGAAGCGCCTAGCACGGAAGGAAGGGAAAAGCATATCAGCCCTTGATATTTTAGCCTCAGCTTCAGAGCATGTTTCTATGGACCCTTGAGGGTCATGCATGCCAATTTTGGGCCTTTTTCGACAACTTTTTGTTTTTTGGCATTTTTTGGGTTTTTGGCCAAAAACTCATAATTTCGCCATTTCAGTTTGATGATTTGTCAAGGGAGGAGAATGATACCGATGGATGCCAATTCCATGAGCAGGTCTCCAGCGATTTTCAGGGCATTTGGAGATCATTCGCCCCCTCAAATTGGCGAAAAACACCCTCATTTTGCACGTTCTGCCCGCCATATCAGCAGTCTGCTATTTTCTGGGTTTTTACACACAGGTACAGTTTTGGATGACTTCCGGACCTCAGATTGAGTTGGTTCTAGTTGCGCCGGAAAGTAGACACAGAAAGATTTCCAACGAGCTATCATGAGCCTCGTTTTGACATCAGGAAGGCTTCCATTTGCATCCAGCAAGTCAGGGGACCTTTTTCAGGCATAAATATGAAGTATTTTTGTAATTTTTGAACCTCAAAAATCTGCTTTTCCCAAATGTGCGTTAAGCTATTTTTATCATTGGGAAATGATGTAAAGTCAATATAATTTCCATTTTTAGCAGTTTTTTAGATATTTTATGGGATATTTCGTGCCTTGGGCTTTGCAAAGCCTCAAGGACAAGTTTAGATATTTTGACTTGGCCAATGGGATAGCTAGTTGCTCCATGAGGTTTTCCTCCCTCAAGCCTATTTATTCCATGGGTTTCATTGTAAATCGGAGGCTGAACTTGAGAGAAGAATTAATACATTGGTCATATGAGCTTTGAAGAATACACTTGAGTTATGATTTTTGGACTGCCTCTTGGATGCTTTTGAGGAATGATGAAGGATTGTTGATGGATTCCTTGACATGGTAGAATGGTATAGTGTTTCTTGATGTGTTTTTGTCTTCTAGTTTTCATTCATACTACATATTTCTTGCTGCTATAGATCAGTAAAGATTTATTTTGAGATATGCCCATGGAGGCACCTCAAAATCCCTGAATCTTCATAGTTTGATGTTTTCTTCTCCCTTAGTTATGCTAAAGAATTCTTAGCTGCTCTTTAGTAACTTAAGGTATTGTTGCTAAGTTTTATTCATAAGTCCTATGTATGTTGAGTAGGATGTATGGTTTGCCCTACCTACCTATCAGCTGCCCATAGTTCTGTCCATAAAACTTTCTCTTTGACTGATTTGTTGATCATCTTGTTGAACCAAGGAGGCCTAGTCCCGATCTAGCCCTTTGCCTAAAACTATGAAATCTTGTTTTTCAAAGTGCCCAATGACTTAGAGACTATGTTTAGGCGTTTCGGCGTAGTTTATGAGTTGTTAGTTTGTCTTATGTGTCTTCCCCAAAGTCCGATAGCCATTTCCCGAAGTTAGAGGGTCTTATACCTCTATGTATGGCTGGAATGTTTGATTTCTATGTATTAATTAGCTCATAGTTGCATTTAGCATGATTAATGGCCTGCTATTACATGTTTATGACTGCTATTAACTAGTTACACTTGAAATCCCTTGTCTTTCACCAACTTATTGTCCATTTAATCCATTTTGCCGAGAGATCCCTTCTACCGTGAATCAAATCGGCCCTACAGCAGCTTTACATTATCACTTCATAGCTTCCTTGACCTGTTTGACCCCATAGCCCAATTTATCTACATCTTGCACCAACTTATTGTCCACTTAATCCATTTTGCCCAAAGATCCCTTCTACCGTGAATCAAATCGGCCCTACAGCAGCTTTACATCATCACTTCATAGCTTCCTTGACCTGTTTGACCCCATAGCCCAATTTATCTACATCTTGTTATCCAGTTTATGTATTTGATCATTTTTATCCCTCACAAACTTAAAAACTAAAAAAACCAAAAACACACTTCATAACTAGCCTAATATCAGAACACCGCAAGTAAACACACCGACATCTTTTACACATATAGAGAGAGCCCTCTCTGAGTCCAGGAAGGCTAGGTCCTTGGGCTCCAAAGCTTGGTTTGATGTTACATCGTCATTTGGCTAGCCAATCGGCCAAATCACGGGACCCTAACAGCTGAAATAACAGAAAATTAATAGCTAATCAATGCATTGATCTAACCCAAAAAGGTGGGGCTCTCAAAACTAGTCTAACAGAGGGAAAAAATCTAGTCAAAACACACTAAACAGAGGTCAATAGATCTAGGGTCGAAAGGGACAGGGATCTAAAGGAGAAATTTGCTGAAAAGAGGGGCAGATCACAGCCAAGAGGTAGAGGCAAGGTGGCTAGAAAAAAGGGGGAAATCAGCAAAAAGAAGAAGGGGCAAGGAGGAGGCCCTAAAGGTAGATCCAAACAAATCTTCAGGAGGTGATTTGAAAGGGAGAAGAGCTGGTTAAAAGGGGTCTGAAAAGGAGGTATCAGATCTGGAACAGGGGGGGATGAAACTCTGAAAAAATAGACCCGAAACAGATAAAAGCTCTTCCACCAAAAGTGGAGGGTACTGAATCCCTAGGGGGCTATGTTCCCACTTATATGAGCAAAACAGATCAGAAACCGATCGAAACGGGCTGAGACAGAGGCTGGAAAACCCTGACAGAAGCTTCAGAAAAACCCAGAAAAATTGCAGAAAAATAGCAGAAAAATTGGCAGGTCCCAGGTTCTGACCTGTTTTCTGTGCAGGTAAGAGAAAATGGGCTGAAAAGTGCGACCTGGAGGTCCAGGTCGCAGTTTATGGGCTGAAAAGTGCGACCTGAAGCTCCGAGTGTCCCAGCGGCAGATTTCCGGAAAAGTTGTCGTCTCAGTTGCGGCTGATGTCTGTCACCTGCGCAATAGGGCTAGAAACACGCGGAAGTTAGAAATTTTAATTTTTTAGGGTTTTATAGGTGAAAAACCACATGAAAATAGGAAAAAAAAAAGCTGAAAATAAACCCTAGGGTCTGAAGTAGCTGGATATGCAGGAATATGAAAAACGACAGTGGTCGTAATTGAAAACCTGTGTGGAGTCGCCAATTGTTAGTATGAATGTTTTTTCGAAGTGTACGAAAAAAGAACACTTTAGCTACACATAACTTATAGCCCTAACATCAAATGTGGCTACCAATATCTTTAGATCTGCATTTAGTTGATCAAGACAAGTGCTGCAAAAAACCAGATCTATGCATAAAGAGACATTAAGCAGTAAAAGTAAGGTTTTGCTCCATACATCCAATAGACAAGACAAGAACAATTTTTGAAAGAATTTTTGTATTAAGGGCACCTAGGAGGAAAACAAGAAGGTGTTTCCAATTCTCCTCAATGGGATGGGTTCTTGGAAGTCCTCAGCACTTCAGATCTAGCATTTCTCTCTCCTGTTGGTGTAGAAAACCCAGACAAAGATAGAACTCAAAGGGAGCTCACACAAGAAATAATGGAAAATATGACAATGATAATGGCTCAAAGTCAGACCAAGAGTTTAGATCCAGAGTGATCCAATAGGCAACAAAAGGTGAAGAATGGTAGGAAAAACCTTCCTATTTATAACAAAATATTGGGTCATTCTAGATCTTGGTGCATGATTAAAATAACATTAACCAAATCTAGATCCACCTTTTATGGAATATTTTATTATATTTGTTGGAGGGAAAAAGTATTTGACTTGGGTAAAATCCCTTTATTTGTGAATAATAAATAAATAAATGATTTATTTATCATTTTAAGGAGGTGGTTAAAAGATAATCAAATAAATAATGATTTATTTAATTATTTATGGGTGATTTAGTCATATTTAACAAGGAATATTATTTAAATAAGGTTTAAATAATTATTCCTATAAAATAATAAGATAAATAAAGATTTATCTAATTAATTTCTTTGTTTTGGGTTAAACATGACCAGGAAAATCAAACAAATATAGGTTTGTTTAATATTTCCTTTTGAGGTTTCCTATTTAGACCATAAACAACCTAATAAATGTGTTTTATTAAGTTATTTTACATAGTGAAGGCAATTTTACTTAGGGTAAAATTGGTCTTACATGGTGTACTTGGGTCCATATAATGATAGTAGGTTAGATGACCAAAAAATGGTGTAACAGTTTCATTGCGCTAGGTGGCTCTCACTGCACCACAAAATTGCAAATTTATCCTAAAAATCACAAAAAATTATTTTTATTTGTTAGTCCTATTTTACTAAAGAAATGAAGCATTCTCTTAACTATAAGAGAATTTCCAATGCATCCATTTTCATAACAAAATCATGAGTAAACTCATATCCAAGTTTGAAAAATAAACCCTAGTGAATTCTTGGACATGATTATGAACATTTGAAGTTCAGAATTGTAGCCTAATGACTAGTTGAGACCAAATTTGAATGTGATCTTTAAGTTTTTGATCTTCTTCAAATGTCATAGCACAAAACTCTTAAGATCTTATTTTTGCAATTAGATTTATTATTATTATTATTATTATTATTATTATTTTATTTAATTTTTTTTAATGAATGGGGTTTCTTGATTTGTGGATGTTTTATCTTACTTCTATGTTTTCTATATGCAAATGCGAAATAAACATAAATGAAAATTCATGAATGCAGTTAATCTTAAATGAAAATGCCCCTAATTGAAAAATGTTTCCTAAACAATCCTCCTAACTTAGTTACATCTAAGTTTTTGTCCTCGGCAACGACACCAAAAATGTAGGTTGATTTAAGTGTATGTTAAATCCCTGTCATTTTAATATGACAACCCATGGGTTTTGTACACTTAGAAACAAACCAAAATATATGGTACCTCAAATCAAATTGTTGTAGAATGCTTTTTAGGATGGAAAGAAAGAAAATAAATTCATATTACAAATATAACTAAAGAAAATTTCAAAAGAAATCACATGTAAGAAAACTGAATTAGATTCTAAGGGTGGAATGAATGAATGCCATGGCCTTTCTAAAAACTTATAAACTAATCTTTGAACAACTATAAGAAGCAAACTATGATAATCTATAAAGCGAGTAAACCTAGAACACCTATTGATTTAGCTATCAAGCAAGCAAACTATGAGAACTAGTAACAAAGAAATTTAATGATAAGTAAAGTGAAAATCTATTAGAAGCAAACTATGATAATATAGAAAGCTATAAAATAAACCAGAAAGCAATAAATAGAAACTAGTGATTTAGTTTTCAAGCAAGAAAACTAAGATAACTAGTAAGCAAGTAGTTTAATGACAATCAAATCAAATCTAGGAAATGAAATCACACTTGCAAAAAGTAAATCACACTTACATAAAATAAAGCACACTTACATGCAAGGAAATAAAATAAATCAAAATATGTTATAGATGTATGTGAATTGTGGTTGATGGGGATCTGTCCATTCCTCAATGAGCACACATGAACAATTGTCACATCTTCAGAATCAAACAACGCTCATAACTCATGATTTGGAGAAAATTATATTACGCATGTTGAATGAACAATCATAAATATGATGCTAATGAATAATTGACAACTTTTTAGCTTCCTTTGAAGGATGCTCCTCTTATTTATACATGAATTGGGGATATCTTCTCAATAAATTTAAATCCCTTAAATATCTACTAGATCCATACTTGTCTCGACTTATCCCTAAATACTAGATACAAATCCCATGACACATCAAGATATCCATGATATTTCTCCTTGGAATATGGTCCACCTCCTGAGTTCAAATTCGAATTTGTGCTTGGGAGGCCAAGTAAGACCCATATAGATCCTCCAAATAAGCCTACACATGTCACAAAACTCATAACACATATATTTGTATATGAAACCATGTTAATTTCCTAGTTTTTAATCATAAATTCACTTAAAAATACATAAAATAAATAACTTTGGAAAACAAGGATCCTAACCCATATGATCATGAAGATGGTTAATTGATGTAGGGTTTTAGGTTAGATACTATGAAATGAGAGCTAAATGGTTATGAAATGATGGAAATATGGATGAAGATGGAAGACAATTTTGAGACTCAACAGGTTCTAAGTGAGTTTGTTGAAATTAAATTGCAAAAAATCAGTAGACTTTAACTCTTCAAATGAAATGTTGATGCGCAAAGCCTTTTACTTTGGGAAATTTTCAAACATGTTTTCTCTAAAATGCTTGGAATTATCCTCTTATTTCAATATTCAAGAGTTTTCCTCTTTGGATAGCTTGCTAAAAATCATCAATGTTTATAAAAATCTCATCGAAAGGTGGTTCCCAATGAATGCAAATTTTAATATAATTGATTGTTATATAATGAATGTTAATGAGACCTTGAGGATCATAGTCAAAATGGGGAAAATTAAATAACCAAATTTTCTCAAGCTCTTCGGCTTCTTTGAATCCATTCCCTTTGTCTTGGTTATTAATTTCGCCAAAATTTATTTGAAAATTAGGCCATAGTTTCTTTTGTAGTTTGACAAAAATTTTGGCGTTCCCATTCAAAAAAACTTGATGAACCACTTCTCTCAAGAAAGTATTTCTAGGATATATCACGACAAAAGATGGGGATCAAATTCACTTCCGAAAAGTCCGGCGTAGTAAAATAATTCTTCAACAAACCAGTGAGCTATTGATTCTATGCATTCTTTTAGATTACCACTTATTCTGGGAGGTATTGCTCCAAATAGGATTTCATACAAAGGAGTAAAAAAATAGTGGAAAATATCATAAAAATGGTATTTAAAATTAGACTCCCAGGGAATAGGAGCATAATTTTGAATCGGTAGTTTTTGGTCAGATGGGTAATTCCATTTCATGAGGAGAAATGGGACTGAGGCAATAACAAAATCTATCAAATATACAGACATACAAAAAAATATATTTCAACCCGGTGGGAGATGACACTAACATTTTTATTGAGTCTGTGATATTATGTGACAAGATGTCAGCCCAATTTAGATATTTTCCCTCATTAAAAATGATATGGATTATTGGGATCCATTTAATTTTGCAATGATCAGGATCTTGTTCCCCATATTATCTGCTTAGAATTTTAATAATAAATATAACAAGATTCTTAAAAATAGCTATTGGATACTCCTTTTTTTCTTTGAGCTTGAAACCTTCCTCTTATTCTCTCAACTAGTCTTTAATTACTATATCATAATTCTCTTGACATTTCTTCAAGGTAGAACTTCGAAACTTATAAAGGAATTCAACATTAAGTTGGGTTTTTGAGGGATTGATCTTATAAATGGTCAATAATACTTCAGATTTCTAGGAGGCTATGACAATTTCTTGTTGGTCAGATATTGTTTAGGTTTTAATATCAGTGTGAGAGATGATCCATGAAATCATGTCATAATAGGGAAAAATTATGTCCTTAGTTGCTACTTTATGTAACTTTGTTGCTTTGATTGCTTCAAACTGATTGTTCTTTGTTGAGTAACTCTTGTGATTTTTAACCATTATCTTTGCTCAAAGAATTCAAATATCTCATCCAGCTCATTGTACCTATTTTTTGTATTTTGTAGGCTGAATATGACATGAGTAATGCGTTGAAGTTTACTTGTTGTGTTGGTGCATCATCCTTCGCCTTAATATTTTCTCTAATCTGCTTTATTTGTTCCTTTGTCACTATAGATTTTCACTTTTTCCCATTTTATTGCCTATAAAAAGTAACCGAGGATATATAACTTTTTCTTATTTAAAATTTGAAATTGAATTCAAGAATTTCCAAGAGAAATAACAGTTTTCTTACATTGAATTTTTGGAAATTGGTATTGTGTTTCCTTAATTCGGTGCTTCTTCCAACAAGAATTAAGAAAAGAACATGCAACCAGAACACCCTAAAATCTTAATTTTTCCATTGGATATTTTGCCTTTTTTTTGGTATTTTATGAGATGTAAACACTAGCAAAGCATATATAAGTTTTTCATATTCAAAATTTGGAATTGAATTCATAAATTTGTAAAAAAAATAACATTATGCTTACACATAATTGTTTGAAACTAGTATTTTGTTTCCTTCATTCAAATTTTCTTCCAACAACACTTAAGAAAAGAGCATGCAGACAGAATAACCTAAAATCTTAAATTGTGTTTAGAAAAATGTGAAAATCGCAAGTGAACGTGTGCATTAATTTATGGTAAACAAGCCAATTTTTTTTTCTTTTTTCGGGAATTGAGAAAGCATTAGAAAATTTATTATTGATTTAATAAATAATCAATTAAACATCAAACATGAAAATTTTAAAATATTTATTAAAAATCACACTGTACGAAAATCAACAGAAACAATATTTTATTCGAATGATCATACATTTGAAGGTCAGGCATTCGGGCGATCGAGTGGCTTTTTGTTGGAGCGAGGTCCCCTAAATGCAATTTTTGATATAATTTTGTAATATTTTGAGTAGTTTAGTCGTGCATAGCACAAGTTAAGGGAATTTGGGGTGGGTCAAAGTCCCTAATGCGTTGTAATGAGTGAAAAGGGTAGATATAGGGGTCGCAAACCATGGTTTGTGGACCCTAGTATAATGTGGGTTAAATATATAAATAGGAGTCTTGGATGTGTTGAAGATTAAATTTTTGGTAAGATTATGGTAGGTTATATTTGCTTTGAGTATTTTGTGCGAATTTGTTTGGGTAAGGACTCCTGCTGGCTGTGTGCGAGGAGACCCTAAGTCTTGCTAGGTGCGGACCCCGTTGGCTGTGTGCACAGGTATGTGAAAGAGTCTATAAGAAGAATCTAAAGCATTAATGAATGGAAGGATGTTTTGTGGATATTAATTGTCTTTGTGATATTTTATAAGTTTCGCTGCATGTCATTTCTCTGTTATTCCTATGATATTGAATATTATTAGTTAATTAATTTCACACATGTACTAGATGCTTAAAATAATGATGAATGGTTAGATCTGGTGATATTGGGTTATATTTCTCCTGTTAATTGATTATCTTATGAGTTACGGGTTACACCCACTTCATTGAATCTCTCTCTCGGGGTGGGGAAACCTGGCTCAGCACCTTCCCATATTACTTCGGGTGAGACGTTGACTTGTAAAAGCAGGTCATTGCCAAAAGGGCCAATAGTATAGGGGTTTGTTGGTAAACCTCAAATTTGAACCTGGGTCAAGACCCCTCAAACTAGCAAATGGTTTCATTTCCAAGACTAGGAGAATTTTGAGAGAGAGATCAAGTGATGAATCAGGGTTTGTGGAACCCGGAAAAATCTAAAACTGATGAGTGGTTCGAAAAGCAGATGCTGGATTTTTCCCTAAAAGGAAACAGAAGTAAGAAGTTGTCTACTAAAAAGTGGACGAACAAGTATATCTTCACAAAGGTGCACGAGATCTTATTTGTGACCTTTGCGCACGAGTTGCAAGAGTGGTTGTTAATATTAGCAGAGTTCCAAAGTTGTTGAAATAATGATAGGGTTATGTAGTGGACCCCTGAATTGATCCAATAGTTGGAAAATATTGATAACAAAATCACCCGAACTGTAGATCATTGGGTCGATAGTATTTTGGGTGGATTCGTGATGGAGTTTGCGGTAGATCAGTTTGTGTCATACTTTGAAGCTGAAAGAATATTTTTCAAAGGGTTGAGAGGAAAATTTTTGCGAACGTTTCCTTTGCTGAATAAGATGCTATTGAGAGAAAAAGGTGTTCTATGTAGCCACACCGACTAAATGAGCTACAAACAGATTGAAAGAACCACACATAGTGGGAAGTATTATAGGATCAATCAAAAAGGGGAAATATCTGTGTATGGCCCTCTGAGGGATTCACCGAATCTAGAAGAAACTGAGGCTATGCAAGCAGTAGGTAGCCCTCCTGCTACGACATACTCAAATTCACGTAGGACTCAGACATCTCCTACCCCACCGCCACCCCCACCTACAAACGATATGGTTGCACACATGAAGTTACCCACCTTTAAGGGTGCACTAGGATGAGGACATGGATCAGTTTTGGTTCAAATCTGATGCAGTATGGACTGTGCAGAACGTTAATACTGATGTTGTGAAAAGAGCACAAATGGTCATGGATTTTGAAGGTCAAGCGGTAGAATGGTTTATGGGATATCTGAAACAAAATTCCGCTCCTAATATCATTGATATCAAGAAGGAACAAAAGTAGCAGTTCAAAAAGCTGAACTCCTACGTGTAGGTAGTGGTGGAGCTAAAAATTTCAAGCAAGGAGAAAAAGAATCAGTTTGGGAAGCCAATTAGTGACTGAAGAAAACTATCAAAGATGGAGGATTTGCTTATGATGATGACCAACATAGTGAATGGTTCATTTCCATGTTGTTACCCCATCTACGCGGTCCTCTGGGATAACATAAGATTTTCACTAAGGTTGAAGCCCTAGAAATCACTATGAAGTTGGAGGTTGTGCCTAGAGAAGATATTCCCCTTGGGAATTTGCAAATTCAAAGTCACTTGGAAGCTATGCACTTAGAGATATAGAGCCTACAAAGAGAAAAGGGTAAAGAGGTTGGTGCAGAAGTCTGGTGTATTCGTTGCAAAGGAGCATGCCACACCAAATATCAGTGCCTTGTGTTTATGGATTACCTCCAATATGGAGGACCAAAGCCGTTGTGCCCTAGGAAAGTTGCAGGGCCTAGCAACCCCACCCTGTGATGCGCTGATTGTCAGGTGGGTTGCCAGCATGATAGTGACCACTACCCACGGTTGGGGGCCTATGTGCCAGAATTGAAGCAACAATATTGTAGATTTTTCTCCTTGGTTGGACATG
>JAXQQM020088459.1:0-33616 GCA_034641835.2 Pinus albicaulis
TACGGAGGCTGGTACCTACCTTGTCTGGCACACGGCCCCTAACTACCCGGTTGTTGCCAACCAACCACTCGGCGCCACATGTCTCACTATCGACGTCCTTATGATGTTAGCCCTACAAGTGTCACCTCGCCTCGATACTCAGTAAAACCCTATTTTCTGTAGCGTGTTTTACTCTTGATTGTGCAATGTTACTGGTTATTAACTGGTATTTCGCTCTATCAGGTAGGTTAAAACTCAAGTACTGGTCGCTTTCATTCTCGCGTCATTTTCCCCTTGCTACCTCACTTCTATTTCAGGTATTTCGCTGTTTTCCCTTTCGTTATTTTCCTTTTACTTTTATTTGAAATTGTCATGGAAAAACTGAAATGCTCTGCGCCCGAAACCCCCCAAGTTCGCGAGGTCAGGACTGCTCCTGGACTCGAACCCCTCACTGATGCTCATGCCCAACTCTGTGACCCAGTCTATCCCTTCAATGTAGCCTGCACCAGATCCATGCTCTTCAACTTTCAGCGAAGGGGTGAAGATATATTTAGGATCGTCAAGTCAAGCCTGTATTATCAATTGCCCCGACGACGCATCCTTTCCCAGAGTTTATTGTCTGGCTTGGGGAGGCCTACATCGAGTGTAAGGATATCTTCCTTTCCACTTGGGGCACCAAGATCCTTGAGATTAACCCCCAACTCATAAGAAAGGCCCTATGTTACCCTCCCGCTAAGGTCTGCATTGAGTTCTCTGAAGTCACTCTTTCCTGTCATTTCTCAAATCAACCCCTAGAAAAAAAGAAAAAAAAAATTTCCTCGACCTTATCTTCGACTCATGCCTATTATTGTTCCCTCACACTGATTCGATTCCACTATCATCATTCCGTAGCAACTTCCAACCTATTCTAGTGGTCATCTCGGGAATGTTAGGGTTTAAGGATGTCGAGTTGGTGACTAAAGAGGGTGTAGCTTTCCTATGGCTCATGATGTAGGCAGATATCCTTTTGGATATCCCTCCTTTCTAGCCTCGGCTATCAAGGCTCAGTTTCAAGACATTTCTTCCTCCTTTTCTTTCAAATATTGCTCCCTAATTTTCTACATGTTCTTATTTGAGCACGTGCATAAGTTTGAAGGTCTAGGCCTGAACAAGTTATTCAGGGGAAACGCCCAATCCATATCTGTTTTCGAGTGGACTCCGGCAGTTCGCTAGCAGCCAAGGGGGAAGGGGTATGCAAAATTCGTTAATGATTTGATATCCATAGACTATGCTATCATACACGATATCCCCCCGCCCAAAATATTTCCTAAAAAAATATTGGCTCCAGTTCAGTGATACAGATTGCACAAGCGATTGGTACCTGTTCAAAGACCACACCGAGATCAGGGTCTACGGTGCTGAAGTACCCCCTTATCACCTGCCAGTGTTCCCTTCCATGAGGATCTTTGCCCTCGAGTTTATCCTCCCAGTCTTAAGTGTCGACCAAATCCACTTTGTGCCTGCTAAAAAGGGGTACATCTTCAAACTCCCAAACTCTATGGGCTATTTCACTGTTAATTCAAGGCATGCCCTCTCCACTGTCGAAAGGATGTTGCAGGAAATGAATCTCCCTTAGGGAGATGTCTGCCACTATGGTCCTAAGGGGTTCCTCACAAATAGGAAGAAGAAGATTAAATCTACAGCATATGTGCATGAACCTAGGCCTCTCATGGAATGGAAAGCTAACTTTGATACGTGGCCTTTGGATACACATATGGAAGCTGAATCCTCATCTTTTGAAGGAAAAGGAGATAATGAGCCCATTGAGGCAGAAGGGTAGGAACAGGGGGACCCCTCGGGAAGTCAAGAGGTCATGGATGTTGACGAGGAAACCCACCCTAGTAAAAAACATAGAACTGAAGGGCCATATGACCTAGAGGCCGAGTTATCTGATGATGAGGTCCGTGTGCTCAGGGGTCCTGACAAAGGAAAGCCAGTTTTTCTACTCTCTTTCGACTCTGCTTCATCTTCAGTCCCCTTAGAGCTTTCACAAGCGGTCACATTGGACAAACATGATGCAAGGGATGAGATCATGAGATCGAGACCAGGAACAAGCTCGCAAGAGAAAGGTTGAGGGTCAAGCTTTCTCAGTTTGTGGATAAACACCATACTAGGCTTTCCTCAATTCTGGATATGGATAAACAACAACTCATATTGGACATCTAGCAGTCGGATTTACAACCATCACCTTTGGGATCACAATACAAAGCTTTGGAAATAATTCTAAATCTGGGCAACATTCTCCTGATGGATCAGCTGGATTTGCACGAGTGTATCAGGGACATGCTATGGATTGAGGTAGTGAAGCATACATTTTCCCTACAGAGGCTCGAAAGGAAGATGAAGCAAATGAAGGAAAACCAATGAAGAGAAAGGATTAGCGCTAAGGTTGTCGCTACTCAGCTGGAGAACACCAAGAAAATGATAAGAGGAAAGGGGATTGGTACCAATGCAGCATTGCAAGCTCTTCTTACCAAATCAGATTTGGAAGTACAAGAGTTGAGGAGAAAGTTGAATATTCCTTGTTTTGAACATATTCAGACCGAGGAACTTGTCTAGGTAGAAAGGGAAAAGACAGTTCTCGTTGATTCCCTTGCTCAACAGCAGGAAGAGAACACTCAAAAGGATAAAGAGATTGTTGGACTTAAGGAGAGGTTGTCAGATTTGTAGCTTAATTGGGATGGACATACATGCGTGGTTCCTATATTAGGAGATCCCCAGACTGCCCCAGAACAACTCACCAAGGCCCTGGACGATTTAAGGATGTCAGAAAATGAGACTCGCTCCATTCGCCGACTCTTAGACGAGGCCCAGGTCCCGCAAGCAGAAAATCAGAGGACAGTTTCATCCCTACAGAAAGAGGTTGAGAACCTCCGCAAGCAATCTCAGGAGCATTAGAAGTCTATCAGAGACTTAAAAGTGCAGGTCAAAGGTAACATGTCTCTCGTAGAAGCGAGAAGACTTGTCTGGGGGAAATCATAGTGGAATTCAAGCAGCATTGGGAGCTTCTTGTGTTGATCAATGACAAGAAGATTTCCATTCATGAGTTTAAGGCCCAATTGGAGGTTGGATGGAGAGAAGGAGAAGAGAAGGCATCAATAGCAAAGAAATATGTCAAATACCTCAATGAGCTCTCACCTGAAGAATTGCGCACACAACAAGTGATCGACTGTTTCAGGATGATTATGGATGTCAATAAGATGATTGACAAAGAAAACACACGCGTGAACACATTGGGGTTTTTAGGGCTGGTATCAAAGGGAGTGGAAAGGCTCGATCAGGAGTGGCGCAAGTTGGTAGAATTTGGCCTCCTGTCATGCTGGGATCCACAGTCGGGTGCACTATTTCCCCTAACGGCCTATGATCAAAAAATGACAGAAATCATGTGCAAGGAAAACATAACACTAGAGCAAACCTCCCGGCTAAAAGCAGAGACCATAATAGCTACACTACATAAGGAATTGTTCCTTCTTTGTTAGGTTAAGAAATTCTTTGTTGTCTGCGTGGATTGTACGGAGCTTACACAATTTCATTCTATGTTTGAGACCTACACCATAGCACCACTAACTGGAGGGCTTTTGTGGAAAAAGTGTCATGAATTCGCTAATTCTCTAGCTTCTTCTACTTCACAGCAAATGTTACCCTCGCCACCTCATCATCATGGCTCCTCCACGTCTTCAGCCCAACCACGTCGTCTAGAAGGCTTGGGCACTCCTCGTCGTACCTACTGATGGATATCATGATTTGGCCCATGCAGCCTTTGTTTATTTTTTTATTTTCAATTTCTATGTAATGTAAAAATGGGTGAAATCTTGATTTCACCCTATGCACTCTCTGCATTTCATATTTTTTGTTATGTTCTTGTTATAGTTAGTGTCGAACCATACTGTTTCGGATGAGATGTCGTTATACCTCATCATTTTTTATTTAGATGGGAAAGTGTAATATTAGCAGGGAATATTTGGTTTGAAGAAATATCTGGTCACGTTGTTCTTGTAAACGGCTATAAAAGGCCAAATCAAATACATAGTAGAGTTTCTGAATTCTCTGAAAGTTAGAAGTGTATAGTTTGCATAACACATTTTTGTAGTTTTGAGATTTTCTCTTAATGCATATCTAAAGATTCATTTTGAAGAATAATATAATGACCGTTTGTTGCAATAAATGATTCCTACATGACTTATGAACATTATGTATGTTTCTGTTGTGTTTGGTTCAATTTAACACTCTGTTCCATTATACTTTCCTTCCTGTTATCATGCTTTCAGAATGCTGGGGGCTTATAGGTTATATATGAATTTATCTTGAATGATACTCGTATGATGATCTATAATTCTACCTTCATTAGGTTTGGTGCATGATTTATGTTTCATGTTCTTTCTCTTTATCGCTTTCCTCTTAAGTCCTTGAAGGGTGGATTCTTATATCTCTTAAGCCATCTCACTCTGACTTATCATACTCATTCTTCATGGTTTTCATCCTAATTAACTTTAATGATTGTTCATTAGTTTCACATCTGGCCCTGTTTGCGGCAAATCCTATTTCATGACAGCCACAGGCCCATTTTGAGCAAGCCTCTCTCCTTACAATCAAATTTCCTAGTTATTACTCTGCTCTCCTTATGATCCAGAACAACATATTAAATATTTCCATCTAGTTAAATATCAAGAGGTTCCTATTAAAGAACATGAAGAGAACCTAGATGACCTCCTATTTTAAGATGTTCTAGGCACTGGTCTTTTGCGACTCAAGATTGACTCTAGGAGTGACAACAAGTTACATCTTCTGGGAATTTCAATTAATGAGACTATGGTGTGGACTGCAGGTGAGAATGGTGGTATCAGAGTGGCCAACAAAGCTTCATTTTATTTCCAGATTGATGGCAACCTTGTATTTCACAGTGGAGTAAACACCACACTTTGGCAGACCAATACTGGGAATAAAAGCGTATCGTCTGTTGTCATGCAGGACAATGGTAATTTTGTAGTGAAGAATAGTTGTTCCAGCAACGTTTGGGAGAGATTTACCAATCCTACTGATACCCTCTTGGTGAATCAAAGTTTCCATGTGGGACAAAGCCTCCACATGTATGATTATTCATTAGCTCTGGAGCGTAGTGAAAATTTCACATTGAAATGGAGGAACAACATCACATACTGGAATCAGGGTTCCCTTAATGGCTCCAGATAACTTTTGATCAATAAAGGGATTTTTACACTCTCCAATTCTTCTGGTGATAAGGTTTGGATGGCATACAACAACGATTACACTAATGCCTCAATCAGCAGCACCATGGCAATGAACTTGAACAACCCTGTAAGTAATGAATGAATGAAAATGGTGTGAAGGAGCGCATTCCCCACTGCAATGTACTCAATATCAGAAGCTCCATTCTTTGAATAGTGTGAGCATCAAAGATTAATCTAACGTCCTCCCTCTGCGCCATCACAGAACCATCAGATCTCAAAAAACTCAATAATAAGCAAGAACTCGAGAGATTTTGGGGGGTCCTCTTTCCTTACCTGCTATTTTCAGGTGCAAAAGGGATTTAAATTTTAAATCAAGAGCAGAGGGGAGGTAGAGGTAGCTGGCAGAGGGGAGGGGAGGGGGTGGCGGAGGCAGGCGGTGCGGGGGAAAGCGGGGTCCACCAGGAGGTCGGGGTAGGCAGACGATGGTGAGACGGGAGGTCCGGGATAGTCGGACGGTGGGGATGATGAGGACCAGAGCTATCCCATCACCCCGGAAAGTCTTCCATTTCTTAAAATGGAAGACAAATCCCAAAATTTTAATCCTACAAAAAAAAATTACGAGGTAACAACTCACATGTCGGCATGAATGAAGCTGTCAACTGAGAATCGAATTTAAAAATTAAAATCCTACCTAAAATTTAAGAGGGGATAATTCACATGTACACCGCATGAAGGGGCGTGAAGGGTAGCTGAGAATTGAATTGGTTGCCTCAAAGTCTTGTGTTAAAAAAAAAAAAAGTAGGTACCTAGTTCAAAATAAATCTATAAAACACGCCCTCCTACTCCTGATAATTCAATTCAGATAGTCCTCTCTTGCGTGATGAATTTGTGCTACACTCCTTCTCTATCCTCATGCGTAATGAGAATATTTTTACTTTTCTTTTACTTGGTTCTCTTTGTCATCCCTTTTGTGTTCTCCACTGTTCATCGCCGCCCCCATTTCAGCAATGCTTCTGATAGAGAGGCTCTACTGGAATTCATGTCTACAATAACGTATCACCCATCCCAATCGTTACCCACGACTTGGAAACAAAACGTTTCATTCTACCAGTGGACCGGTATCGCATGCAACTGGTGGAGACAGAGGGTGTTTTATCTCAATGTTTCAAGCATGGGATTACATGGTACAATCTCTCCTCTTCTCGCTAATCTCTCATTTCTTAGAATACTATATCTCATTAATAACAGTTTTCAAGGTCACATTCCGTATCAAGTGGGAAATTTGTTTCTCCTAAAGATGCTCTACCTGTCTCAAAATCAACTCCAGGGTTCTATTCCGCCCACTTTGGGTGGGTGTCGCAATTTTCAGAACTTCACTATGTCCCATAACAATCTCATAGGAAATATTCTGTCAGAACTATGTATTCTGCCCAACTTACAATACTTAGGCATAGCAATGAACAATTTGATAGGAACAATCCCAGCCTGCTTGGGAAACATATCCTCTTTGCAACACATAATCTTGAATGATAACAATATTAACGAGTGTTCCTTCCGAATTGGGTATGTTAAGCCAGGTCAGGTTTATTTATTTGTGGAATAACCATTTCACGGGACAAATTCCATCTTCCTTTTCATATAACTGCACCAATATTCTAGTATTGTGTATAACTAATAACCAGCTTTTTGGCCTACTCCTTGGGGTCTCGGCTCTTGCTAAATCATAAACAATTGGCATATTTGTCTTGCAGGTTGCTGGAATATGCTAGTGGTGTTATAATCTAGCCACGAGGATTGATCCTAAGACCTCCCTTAGATTAGTCTAAAGAGTTACCAATTCACCATTGTTAAAAAAAAAAAATAACCAACGTATTGGCCACATTCCCCCAGATTTTTGTAGCAAGAACAATACATTGATAGAACTCTATCTCAATCTTAATCAGTTGAGTGACAGCATCCCTACTTCCCTCTCCAATTGTACGAAGCTTCAAAGACTGGAATTAGGCCATAACAAACTCAACGGAGTAGTTCCCATGGAATTGGGTAAGTTAACCCAGCTCCATAAGATCACCTTAACTGATAATTAACTAGTTAGCGGGAGAACCACAGATTTTCCCATTCTTACTACTCTTGCTAAATGGTCCACCTTGCAACATATAGAGCTATCCTATAATCATCTAAGAGGAATTTTTCCCTTTTCTATCCGCCTCCTTTCTACAAAAATGGACTTCATAAGCTTGGAAAATAATGAATTAACAGGAGAAATAACTCCATATATAGGAAACCTCACTAGTTTAACACTACTGGCTTTAGATGGCAACTATTTTACAAGAGAAATCCCATATTCACTTATTATGCTTCAAAATTTGGAGAGGAGGCTATATATGGGAGACAACAATTTACAGGAAAAAATTCATGTTGCAATTGGGCAACTCAAAAACTTAAGTGTCTTAGATCTCTAGAAAAATAACTTCTCTGGAAGAATTCCTGATTCTATTACCCATCTCTAGCAGCTAAGATATCTATATCTTACTGAGAACCAGTTATCAGGTAATATACCTATAAATCTAGGGAAATGTGGGAATATATTATTGCTATATCTATCATACAACAAGCTTAGTGGGTATATACCTCTAGATGTTGCAGGCCTTGCAAATTTAGCCTTTTATTTCAATATTTCAAACAACTTATTATATGTGCCCTTGCCATCAGAACTGAGTAAGCTGACTATGCTTCAAGCTATAGATGTTTCCGCAAACCAGTTAACTAGTCATATTCCAAATGCACTTAGAAGTTGCAAAGAACTACAATATCTTAATCTTTCGTACAATGCCCTTGAAGTTTCGATTCCAATTTCACTTGATGAACCTCTTAGTCTTGATGATGTGGATTTATCCTCCAACAATTTTTCAGGTGGAATACCCTTGTCATTGGAAAATCTCAAAATGCTCTACCATTTGAATTTTTCTTTCAACAAATTGTCAGGGATAGTCCCTAAAGGGGGATTTTTCAAACATCTTGGTGCCACTACATTTATTGGAAATCTTGGTCTTTGCGGACCTTGGGTAGGCTTTTCACCATGCTCTCCTAGAAAATACAATATTGTTGGGCATCTGAAAAGACTTGTCATTATTTCTATTACAACCATTTTTGCTGTGTCATGTTTATGTCTCGGAATTTTGTGGTGGAAAAAGCACAAAAAACAAATTATGTTCGAGATATCCCTAAATGTGGAGCATCGAATAATTTCCTATGCACAACTCATCATTGCAACAAATGGATTTAGTGATGCCAACTTGCTAGGAGTTGGGAGTTTTGGGAAAGTGTACAAAGGGGTTCTAAATGATGGCACAATTGTTGCTATCAAGCTTATCAATGTGAAAGTTGAAGGGGCTTACAAGATTTTTGACAGGGAATCCAAGGTTTTGGGTAGAGTTAGACATCGAAATTTAATTAGAAATATTACCTCTTATTCAGACCTCCAAGTGAAAGCTTTGATATTTTCGTTAATGAAAAATGGAAGTTTGGAGAAGGGGTTATATCCTAATGACAAAGAACAAAGTGTTTTGAGTTTGATTCAAAGGTTGAATATAGCAATAGAAATTGTTGAGGGCACGGCATATCTCCATCACCATTGTTTTATGCAGGTGATTCATTGTGATTTAAAACCCAACAATGTTCTTCTAGGTGATCATATGACAACATACTTAATAGACTTTGGCATTGCCACCATATGTTTTGAAAATTCCGAAGATACAACTTTCACTTCAACACATGCAATCAAAGGATCTACAAGGTATATTCCTCTAGGTATCATTTGAACTAGATAAAATGTTAGGAAATGTTATGTGTTTCTTATTTTTAAATAACATTGTGAATTGAAAACCTTAATGTGATGATGTTTGGATGTAGAATACGGACTAGGCAGATGTGTCACAACAAAAGGTGATGTTTATAGCTATGGAATAGTGCTATTGGAGATGCTCACTGGAAAGAAGCCCACCAACAACATGTTTGTGGAAGGAATGAACTTGCAAAAATGGGTGGGTAGTGCTTTTCCAAACCAAGTAGGGGAAGTGGTGGAAACAAGTATATTAAAGAGGAATAACACAAACACTGAAGAAGATAAAGATATTGTTTGCCTTAGACAACTCATAAATGTGGGTTTTCTATGCACAAACGAATCACATGAAGGACGTCCTAATATGATGGAAATTATGGGTACACTTAGAAGCATAAAAGATAATTTCTTGGGAGTCCTTGGAATTCAAAAATTCCAATCAAATATAACACATTTTTTGGGAAATTCAAGTACTACTCGAAACAACGCTACTGAATCTCAAATTTCTTCTACATTCTAGTCAAAGAAAGTAGTGGTTGTTTAACTAAACCACAACCTTATTTGAGTCCATTGTCATTAGTTGCATCTACTTTGAGTTTATTCCCCTTTCCTTCTTTGTGCAACATAGTGCTTGTGAATGTCAACAAGAAAGTTAGATGTACCATGAATGGTGTTCTAGAATGGTTCTTACAATTTTAAATTTATGTATCACATGATAAGAAACAATTATGTTCATTATCCTTTTTATATCTACAATAAAATGTATTGCATTATCCTTTTTATATCTACAATAAAATGCATTGCACTCTTGTTTTTTGTTTTGTTTATATTGTTTTGGCCATGTAAATATACTAAAAGTTTCGAATTTGTTTTAAACGATGAAAAAAACAAAGTAAATTATATTTCCAAAATTATTAAAGGGGGTATTTTGATGAATATAACATGGTTGTTTTAAAATTTTCTCAAGGGAATAGTTTTATGAATGTAATTATAGTTGTTTTTTTCATTTTTTAATATAAAAATTTGCTAGTAAGAATGAAAATATCTATATTTAAGTTTCATAGAGTGTCATAGGCTTCATTTTTAAGGACAATTAATTTACACATTTATATGAAAAATTAAATGGAATTTTAATTCATTGTAATATATATGTTCTATTCCTTTTAGACAGAGCAATAAATTCTATATCAAAGTGTATAGTACACACAGAGAAGAGATGAAAGGAAACAAAAGTACTCGGAAGACCAACAGTATGCACTTTATTAATAAACCATAGGAGTTTCTACAATCTTGCCTATTCTTTATTACATGATGCACATATTTATACTTAATATTCAATTACAAAGTAGTTGTAAATGTCTAATTACCTTGGTTGCTTGATCAACTAGTTCTTTTGGCATTACCTCTAACCGTATATGAAAGGCTACTTATTTCCTATATCTTTAACCCGTTTTGCTTATCAATGTTCTTCTGAGTAGTTGAAGCCCTCTGTGTATGTGGATAATATTTTTAGGCCGATAGGCCTTTCTTTTGAATCAGATCACTTAACTTTTTCGACCTCTCTTTTCTCTAAATGACATCTGTGCACACATTTTTTAATGCTACTCACCTCCTCTGAATGTGACATCTGTCCACACTGTTAAACGTACATTGTTAACTGGGACATCTGTCCCGACGGTTAAAATCCTGAGTTTCATGCCGAGGATTTATCACGGATTTTATTTAATGTCATTATTTTTTTTTAGTTAGAGTTAGACGGTCATGTTGGGATTTCTTCGATTATATGAGTATGGGGCACTCATCACATGTCAAGATCTGTTTGTGAGGGCCAAGTAACAATCTTGTTTTGTCTTGTCTTGCTGAGGTCCAAGTAACAGTCTTACTGAGGGCCGAGTACCAGTTTTTTTTCAGTGGCAATGGTACCTCTTATTCTTCTTTCGGTTGTGTTCTCTCCACAAATTTATTTATTTGTTGATGGTGGTTCACATACATTAGGAGAGGATGATCAGGGCAGGTCTCTTCAGCTTGGGGATGACAGAGTCATTAGAGAATCAACTCATGTGCTATGTGGAAGAAGAGGTTACTTAATCAAGACAAAATTGGGCACAACAGCTTCCAATTTGCTAAGAGGGTCTTTTTCCGGTACCTAGTCCCATGGTTAACTTTCTGAGATAGAGGGGACTTTACTATGTTTTCTTCTGAGGATGAATAATTTTTCAGGGTCGAGGAGTTAGCTACCCGAATGAAGACAATACAACGGGGCAGAGTCCATGGCTTAGTAGGACGACTGTGCATTCGAACATGCTGATTTCTTTGTTGAGAATGGCTCGTTCTTGCAGGGTAGCAGGTGTGTTATGTTCATCTCATCAATTGATCCTATATGTGATTCCTGAATGTCATCTTTTTCATGGTTTCTTTGGGTTTTCACATGATGAGATACTAGTTATGTTATTATATGCACAGTCTTTGAGATTTTCGTAGGTGGTCGAGGTTGACGTGACCAAATTGGTGGTCATTATAGCATTAGTTATCCTCGATCAATCATTTCGATAATGATTCGGGGTATTGACCGAACTCCTATGAATATATAGGATGGTATTGATGCCCTGTCTGTTGGTTTAATCATGAGAACATTGCATGAGGATCGAATCCGGGGTAGGAAGGAGTCCATAGAATGAGTTTGAATCGGTCAGACGAATTTTGAAGGATAAGGGGACGAGAGTGTTTTGAGTGATTTTGAAGACTCAAGGGAACACCCTGTGTTTTTTTTAGGCTATCTACATGGCTCATATGATTGATGTTTAACTCGGTGGGGTGTTGTATTCAAAAATAATGTTCCTCGCTGGAATCATCATCGGATTTGAGTGCATATGAATCTGATCGACTGGGCTGGTGGTATAATATATGGTGTAAATGGGTGGACTCCTTAATCATCTCACGTCCATGCAAGAGTTTTGGGGTCTGACTCTGTAATAGATGGTGGGCTTTCCCTGGATGTCTTTGCTGTTGTTGTTTCCATTTCTAAATGAGAACTGGTTTTTCCGTTGCTCCATCTCTATTTCCAGTTTGTCGATGGTGTTTTTCCGGCTAATTTGAATGCTATTCCGGTACATGACATCAGTAATATGTGGTCTCATTCAACCGAGGTATTGAATTATCGAGGCTTATCTATCTCTGATCATGTCAACAGTGGCGGCAGTATAACTTTTTTGTCTAGGCTGGTTTCGTCATTAGTTCTCTAGGCTGTCATTACTTTCGGCATCATAACATTGGGTCATAACTCCCTCTTCTTTTGGGCTATTTTATCGCTTTTGAACCTTGGGGCCATCGTTTTGGCGGCTTTATTCCTCTGCAGCTTTTGTAGTTTACATCACTTCTTGTCTGGGAAGAATTATTTTGGTTTTCTTGTTTCGAGTGATAGACTTCATTAGTGCTAACGTTCGTCTCCTAGTATCCTTAGTGTTCATTGATGTCAACACGGTCTTATGATGGTAGCCACTATCATTCTGTACACTTGCATTAATCTATATTCATAAATAGGGTCTACTTTCTCAACTATATTACAGTTTCGAGACCGTGACGACAATATGACTTACATTTTCTATACTTCCTTGGGATTGTAGCTATCTGATGTCAGGGCTGTAGATTTGAATTCTTGCATTCTCGGGTTATTCCATGGTATGATTTGTTTTCCTTATATGGTCACCCCAACACTTCATATAAGGTATTTTATGGGTCCACTCATTCTGTGAGTTTACTTTCTCAGTTGAAGGGATGTATTTGTGATCGACTCGACCATATCACATCTATCGAATCTGCCACATAATCTACACCCATTACTTTTATCTTTCAGTTATTGTCAGGTGTGCAGTGGAGGTTCTCTGGATTTTTGCATCTGCAGGTGTATTTACTCCATCTGCAATCACTCTCAATATGATGGATGTGTCCACCGCCACTCCATTCGAAATTCAGGGAATAAAGGCGATTCCCCAAAAATCAATTCCTGGTGATTATGGACATATTGAAGGGTTGGAAATTGATGAGTTGATAATTCAACAGGCTATCAAAAATACCTCTGCTACTGAAGCAAAGGTGCAGGGTGGTCATTATAGGAATAAAAAAGTTGGCAGACGCAAGAAGCAGACTGCTTTGTTCAAGCATAATATGGAAATTAAGGAAGTGATTTTAGACTATGAGGATCTCTGTGGGCGGGTGGCGAGCTTGCAGAAGCGTGTTGTTATAGGAAGGTGGATGTTCATGAAGAACACTGATTTTGACACAATCACATGGATCAGCAAATATTGGAAGCCAATTATTGGATATACTACTAAGGTAAGTGATCTTATAAATCGTTGGTTCTACATCCATTTTATGGATGACAATGATGTATTCAAGACCATTAGCAGGACTTGGGTTCGTGGGAGAAGCTTTATGCAACTCTTACCATGGTATCTTGGATTTAATCCGGTCATGGAGGCACCTCGTAGCAAGGTTATTTGGGTGAAGTTTTCGGGACTCCCTCTGGAATTCTGGACTCTCAAGGCATTAAGGGCAATTGGAAACTCAATCGGTTGCACTAAGTATATTGATCCCAGTATTTTGGGTGCAGGCGATAATAGAATCGCATGGATTCTGGTTGAGGTTGATTTTTCTGGGGGTCTACCCGGGGACGTTGACTTAGTATGGGGCAACAGATGCCATCGTCAGCGTATTGAATTTTTGGGCATTCCCTTTCGGTGCCTCATTTGTCATCGAACCAGACACTTAAGGGAACATTGTCCATTCAGATTGAGATTGGATCGACCGGGTGGTGCTATGGCTGGCGTAGCAGAGGGACGACATACACATGCGAATTTCGGCTCTTCTGGTGGATTTCATACAGGTAGTCATGTTTCTCCTTCCTCTAATGATGATGCCTATGTTTCTGCTGATGGTCAAGTCAAAAAAAATATTCATGTGATTGAGGAAGTGATTCTCGGGCCTGATTTCAATAGGGTGCCTCTTGATAATTTCTGGGTATTGGAACCGGAGTCTAACTTTCAGCCCTCTGACAATAACACTTCACTTGTATCAATCGGGTTGGGCGCTGATATACCAACTGACTCATTCCATGAGGTTTCTTTGGATATTCCTGCTGCTGTACACCCACTCTTTTACCCTATGAATATACCTAATAGTACTCCTCTCTATATTCCGAGCGTTCCCGACGATAAGGGTAAGTCAATTGTTGATCCCCCACTCTTTCATACTACCAACTTCTCCATTGGTGAGTCTTCTGTTCTTCCACGGCGTTCTCCGAGTGAGGTTCATCTGTCTTTAGATATTTCCCCATAACATATTGACCCTGCGGTCCTTTCAGACTCCCCTCGGAATTCCATTGGGAGTGACTTAGAATCCATTATGGCCAACCCTAATATAGATCTTGCAGCACTTACTATCTATGACAGGCCTCCATCATCAAGGGATTCAAGGCCCTCTCCTCATCCCTCTTCTAATATAACTACTAGGCAAAAATCGAAGGTGCCCAATAAATATACAAGGGGCAAATTCAAATCTATCTCACTGTTCACTACGGAAGAAGAGAATCTCACTGATATTCCCATAACTGTTAGTGCAGGCTTATGGGATACCACAAGGGCGCTTAGATCAAGCAACCCTGAGGTGGAATCACCATGACTAACATCCTCTCTATGAATATTAGGGGGTTGGGAAATGCCTCTAAAGCTCATTGCTTGAGGGAACTACCTTTTTTTTTAAATCCTGTCATTTTTTGGGGTCAAGAGACTATGTGTCGGTGGGAGAAAGCTATCAAATTGTTCTTGAGTATTAAGTCTGGATGGTTAGCGACTGTTGTGGACTCTGTGGGGAATTCTAGGGGTTTGATTGCTATTTGGGACCCTGACAGGGCAATCTTTAAAGCTTTCAGATTTTTTGGGGGAATATTTCTTGTGGGACGTCTCAGGGGTCAGAGACAGTCTATTAACATCATCAACATATATGCCCCATACAGCAATAAACAAGCGTTCTGGCAAAGGATGTTGGCCTCGGATATTCTTATGCTGCTGAATTTGATTTTGATGGGGGACCTAAATGCTACCATGCAATCTGATGAAATTTGGGGATACTCAGCTAGAATGGATCCTCTTTCTTCCTTTCTGAATGATATGTTCTTTGATCTTCATATGGTTGATATTCGCCCGCTTCCACTGTTGCCTACATGGATGAACAAGCGGGAGGGTGATGAATTCATTGGTAAAAGGTTGGACCGGGCTTTAGTTAAAGAAAATCAATTGGATAAGTGGGGCATGCCTCATTCAGTTTTCCTTCTTTCGGATATCTATGACCATATGCCTATAAAACTAGCATAGAATTCTGGTGTTGTGATGAAGGGAAGGCCATTCAAATTCAATAGAATATGGCTTGAGGATGATGAGTATACAAGTCTGATTAAGCGTCTGTGGCTTAATGACGAGGATGTAGTTGATCTCTGGGCCTGGGACCGATTTCATTATAAGCTACAAGTGATTAAGAAGGCGTCAAAGGAGTGGGAAATTAACAAGAAAAGGGATCTTAAAAAAGAGTTAAAGGAGTTATCCAAACAGATAGCGGAATTATATGCGTCTTTCACGTTATCAAAACCTGAGGATTCTACAATGAGGTTATTATCCCATCTCAGTTCCCGGAAGCAGGAGATTCTGAGGATTGAGGAGGTTTCCTGGCGGTTAAAAAGCAGATTAACATGGTTGAAGGAAGAAGATCTCAACACACATTTCTTTCATAAATCTGCAAATGACAGGCGGAATCGGAACACCATATGGTGGATTAAAAGGGTTGACGACAGTTTCGCTCATACCACTTCTGAGATACAGCAGGAAGCTTTTTCATATTTCTCAACTTTCTATATGAAAGATCATTCGATTAATGTCGATAATCAGACCTGGGTTATGGAACATATCACTAAATATTTTGATGATGAGGCCATTGCCTTGATTGACCAGCGCATCACCGGGAATGAGGTTCTTGGGGTCCTGAAATATTTTCCACATGATAAGTTCCCGGGGCCGGATGGGTGGCCTGCGGAATTTTTCATATACTTTTTTTATTTACTTGGTGGGGAGCTTACTGATTTGATGGAGTTATTCCACACACAGGGCCATATACCTGCAAATCTCAACTCTACATTCATCGCCCTAATCCCAAAATTTGCGGATCCTCAATCTTTCTTAGACTTCAGACCGATAGCTCTTTGTAATCTAATTTATAAGGTTACCTCTAAGATCATTGCAAATCGAATTAAAGGTTGTTTATTTGTGCATATCTCCAGGGAACATTATGGTTTTCTAAAGGGCCAATCTATTCACGATGCAATAGCTATTTCACAGGAGGTGCTTCATTCTATGCACTCGAATAAAAAGGAGGCCTTGATTATGAAAGTGGATCTTCAAAAGGCATATGATTCTGTGGATTGCTCCTTCATCAGAATTATTATTCTCAAGATCGGCCTTCGCATTCGGATTATTCATTGGATAATGTATTGTGTATCTAGTGTTCGATATGCAGTTATTGTGAACGGTATTCCGACAAAAATTTTTGAAGCTGGTCGCATTTTGCGTCAAGGATGCGCACTATCTCCGCTCATTTTCATCCTCATAATGGACGGATTTAGCAAGATCATGCATACTGCAGAACAAAGGGGCTACATTAAGGGTTTTGCATTTTCACGCTCTGTATCCTCGACACATTCTCTATTTGTCGATGATCTATTACTCTTTGGTTATTTTATTAGAAACTATTGGTTCTATATACATATTATGTTTATGCGTTTCGAATCTACTACAGGCTTGAGTATCAACAGGAGCAAATCATTTCTCATTTATGAATTTGGGGACATTCAGGAGATCATGTTCATTGTTGAATTTCTGGGAGTCGATTACAGATTGGAAACACAAGATTTCAAATATTTGGGATATATAATCAAACCATGCAGTTACAAGAACCGATACTAGATTTGGATGGTTGATAGACTCAGGGCTCCCATTTGCCGATGGACTCATCGCTGGCTGTCCATGGGGGGGCGGCTTATAATGATACAATCTGTCTTGTCTCAGAAGATGGTTTTCTGGGGTCATCTTTTCTATATACCTGATGGTATCATTAGGAATATAAATTTTATCACCTCCCAATTCCTCTGGGGTGGGGCTAATATGGATAGGAAATATCATCTATGCAGATATGATTTATTATGCCGACCCAAGGATATGGACAGATGGGGCATTCTGAATGCCCGTGACTTCAATTGTGCCCTTCTGATTAAATCCTTTTGGCGGGCCATTAACGGTTCTTTCATATGGAACGCCATTATCAGATCCAAATATATCGATGGGGATATTGTATATCGGCTCAGCTATCATGACTTCTCCTTTCCTCGGAAAATATCAGCCATTTGGGGCAGTTTCAAGAGAATTCTGAGATATGTTGCTCATCATCTAACATGGCATTTTCGAGATGGTGGACGCATTCCGATTGGTTTCTAGAGCATTCTCTCTCTGCATAATCGTACCGGCCCTTCCCAACACCTTGTTCATACTTTGGCTCACAGAGGAATCCATCTTATTTCCCAAACTATTTGTGAATGGTCTTTTGTTGCTCCTATTTTCAAGATTGTTATTCAATTGGGATTGGTTGGGGATGTTGCTGCCGAATGGGAACTGTTTCGTAATGATCTGAGGGGCGTTGGTCTTCGTCACGTTCCAGGAGGTGATCTGATTAAATGGAATGGCCCTCTCATAGATAATATGGTCATAGTACAAGATATCTATCGTGGCATCATTTCCCTTGCACAACAGGTACAAGTGACCAGGGATTTTTTTCCATTTTGGAGTAGGAAAATTTCCAAAAAAATCACTATCTTTGGGTGGTTGGTTTGGCGTGGGAAGATTCTTACATGGGAGAACCTCAAGAAGAGAGGTCAACAGGGCCCCAGTCGATGTGCCATTTGCTGTCGGGAGGATGAAACTATTTCACATATATTCTTTTCATGTCAAATCATTCAACGGTTGTGAATGTTATTCAGCTCCTTTTTTATGGGTCCTTTATGGTTTCCTGTGGATTTCCTATCTGTTGCTGTTGATTGGGAAAAATTGAAGTCTAATTATAGATCACTCCCTTTCTTCTTTATATGGGAGGTCTGGTTGGCCAGAAACCAATCGATTTTTTAAAACAGACCTTTCAATCTCAACCGTGTATATGAGGCCATTAATAGGTGGATGATTGATCGTCCACAATATGTGGTGTCTGTGGTGGATTTCTCTCATCGCATTAGACCACATGCAATTTCCATCCCAGCCATATTTTTCGATGGGGCTTTAGTGGAGGGTTTTATTGGATGCGGCATATGGCTAAAACTGTCTAATCGAGATCGAATCCACATCTACTGGAATGGTGGCCCTAGGTCTAATAACAAGGCTGAGAATATGGCTCTTTGGGGTGCTCTTTGGGCGGCATCTGACCTTCATCTTCAGGATGTCAATATATATGGGGACTCTAATCTTGTCAATGGTTGGATCACCAACAGATAACGTATGTTGTCTCCGAACCTTCATGGTTGGTTCAAAAGAACATAGAGACTCTAAAGGAGGTTGAATTGTCTGCCTATAAATCATATATTTAGAGAAAATAATACTTGGGTGGATGGGTTATCAAAGAAGGGTATTTTGGTTTATTTTGGGGTAATGAAGATCACTCATTTCAGAGATCGTTATCAGATTCGAGAATCTTCTATTCCCATTCCATGATTTTGATGAACTACAATCATATTTCTCTGATTTTTGTTTTTGTCATATACAGCTGGTTGGATTATGTCTATATTCGTACAGGTCATAATGATATTTTTATAGAGGAATAGTATAATTATGCTGACATATAGGGCATCCATTTACAGTGATATAACCTCTTATATGGTTTCAGACTACATAGACTCTTACGCCTCCTGCTTTCTTTCAAGCATGCCTGATCATATTTGTTAAGCGAGCACGAAATATTTATTTCAAGCGAGCCTGTTTAAAACTACTTATCAGCCTGCTTTCAAACATGTCATAAGTTTGAAAATCTGTTGTTATACATCTACATCAGGCCTGGACTTTCCGTTTTCAAGCAAGCCTGGGTATATTTGACAAGCAAGCCTGCAAAATTTATTTCCAAGCGAGCCTGTTTTAACATCATATCGGCCTGCTTTCAGTTATGTCACAAGTACGCATGTCTGTTGTTTCATCTACTATCATGCCTGGAAATTTCGTTTATCAAGTCTACCGGTGTAATATCCCATTTGGGAATATCTCTAAAACACGGTAAACTCCAACCAGAGATAGACTGGGAGGGCATTTACCATATATTCTGCCTCTAAAAAAAGAGGATGAGATCGGGAGGCTACCTGGCCCTTTCCAGACTCTGTCTAAGAGTGAAAGATAAAAACACCAAGTGGTATAGAACTAGAATGCTAAAAAATCTATATAAATAACAGTGCAGTAGACATATAATATCAGAGAAAGAAAATACGGCAACTCATCCAGAAACATAGAGAGGAAATGCTAAGCCATTTTATTAATTCTGAGAAATATAATGGAGTACAATAGGTGATCAGAGTGATGGCACCTAATCTTGCTCAAGGCAAGTGAAGAAACACTCTCAGAAATACAAGTAATGGCTTCTCTATGAACTGCATCCTAGCTGCTAGAAAACTGTCGTGTAGCTGCTACTGCTGGAATGGAATGAATACTAGGGGCTGATCCCCTTTCTAGAATGAGCTGAAAATATGCAAAACTCCTCTACTCACAAACCTGGAGAAAACCCAGAAACCATATCAAAAATGGCCAACCCCTGAAATCCACCAGAAAATACCTCCTCAAGGAATTACGCTGGCCTCCAAGGCTCTGCGCAGAGGCTAAATGAAAATAGCTGAAACACTGCCTCAAACTCCACCAGAATCCTCCTGTGGGCAAAGGCTGACCCTCTGCTCAAAATCTCGGCTGAATCTCCTGTAGAAATCCCAATCCGGAACACCTCCAAAGTAAACTGTGTCCTCTCTCCCGGTGACTGCGCAGTCTCTATGATAGCCCAGCTCCGCAAAAAACCAAAACAACAAAACCTCCTGTAAAATGCTGATGAAAATACCTTGCCTGAGCAGGCACTCGAAGTCCCCCGAGGCTAAGGGCGAGATCTCCAACCGTAGATGCTCAATGCAATAAACAGTGCTGCAGACAGGCTAAACAGTCAGCATGCTCAAGAAGACAAAACGTCTAGCTAAAAATCACCAACAACAGAATGAATGAAATGAGGAGGCTTCTCCATATTTTATAACGTTGGTTTCCCTCCAAAAACCCAACGTAGCCTCTCTCTCCTCCACATGCTCATCCTCATCTGCACAGAAGCTTATAGAGTGTACATAGGCCCTCCTCCTCTACGTGGTGTTTGGACCCCTTGGCTCCCCCTTAAGTCACAACGTTGTGCTACTAGGTGGATGTCTTATTTCACTTAAGTGAGTTAGACCCTATCCACTCACTTTTTATTTATTTACAGACTATAGACGGAAAAACTAAACAAAATCGAATATTCCAATTAGCTGTCACTAATTAGGAATATTACAGTCTCCCCCGGCAAAACGTTGCTTGTCCTCAAGCAACTGAAGTGATGGATGCTGCAAAATCTTCTCACTCTCCCAAGTGGCATCCTCATCCGGCAAATTCTTCCACCTCACCAAGAATTCCCGGACTATCCTACTCCATAACTGCCTCCCCCTGGTATCAATAATGGCCTCTGGCTGCAACACCAAGTGCCCCTCATCATCCGTAGGTGGTAGCTCCTCTGTCACTATCACCTGCTGCCCCAACGCCTTCTTCAGGCATGATACATGGAAAACGTTGTGGATCTTGCTGCCTTGGGGTAGCTCCAACTCATATGCAACCTGCCCAATCCTGCGTATCACCCTGTATGGCCCGTAAAAGTGAGGCTTGAGCTTCTTAGCTCCCTTCTGCTTCAGCGATGACTGTCGGTATGGCTATAATCGTAGGTAGACCAAGTCCCCTACCTCAAACTGTCTCTCCACCCGACCCCTGTCGGCATACAACTTCTGTTGGTTTTGTGTTGTAGCCATGTTTTCCTTGAGAGCTCGAAGAATGTCCTGACTCTCTTGGATCCAAATCTTAGCTCTAGGAGCCTTGCTAGCACCGAACACCACATCAGCAAAAGATAGGGAATGATACCCATACAAAGCATAAAACGGTGACATACCAATAGACATGTGATATGTTGTGTTGTAGCAGTACTCCCCCAAATGTAACCACCTCAACCATGCTCGTTGTTGCCCACTGACATAGTTACGCAAGTAGCCCTTCAGCCACTTGTTAACTATCTTCGTCTGTCCATCTGTCTGTGGGTGGTAACTGGTACTCGTAGTCAACTCTGTCCCCACCAGTTGGAAAAGCTCTTGCCAAAATCCACCCATGAAACAATTGTCCCTGTCACTGATGATGGTCTTAGGAAGACCATGCAGCCTGAAAACCTCTCTAAAGAATAGCTCGGCCACCTGTGCTACTGTGTAATGCACGGATATGGCGAAAATGTGCGCATACTTTGTCAACTGATCAACGACCACAAAGATGCAATCCTTGCCCTGCACCATGGGCAACCCTGTGATGAATTCCATCGATATACTCTCCCATTTCCCCTCCGGAATGGGAAGAGGCTACAATAATACTGCGGGATGGCTCATCTCTCCCTTGTTCCTCTGACAAACATCGCACTCCCTGATGTGCTGGAGCACGTCCTCCTTGAGCCCTTCCATGAGAACCTCTCTTTGATGGCCCTGTAGGTTTTGGTAAACCCCTGATAACCTACCAATGGAGAATCATGTGATGCCTGGAGTATCTTCTTCTTAAGCTGAGATCCCTCAATCAAGAAGATCATGTCCCTGTAATAGATGATCTCATCGACCACCCTGTACCTATCATCTGCTACCTGTCCATCCAGCACCTCACATGCAAACCTTTCCTTGGAGTACTCCACTAAAAGTCGAGCCCTCCAATCTGTATCGAAGCTCATAAGAGATAACGTGGCTGGTCTACGTGAAAGGGCATCTGCTACCACGTTATTCTTACCCTTGACATACTCAATGTCAAATTCATATGCTTGGATCTTACTGATCCACTTCTATTGCCTCTCCTGTAGCTACTTCTGCTCCAAAAATAACTTGAGGTTGTTGTGATTAGTCCTCACCCTGAACCTGTTCCCTACCAAATACTGTCAGAATTTGGCCAAGGCATGCATCATGGCCAACATCTCCTTGTCATATATAGAATACAACCTCTCATGCGGAATGAGCTTCCGGCTCTCAAAGGCTATAGGGTGTCCCCCCTGCATCAATATTGCGCTGATCCCCTCTCCCAACATATCACACTCCAAAACAAATGGCTGCATAAAATCCAGAAATGCAAGCACTGGGAAGCTACTCATCACCTCCTTGAGCCTATCAAAGGCTCGTTGTGTTGTTTTTGACCCACTGAATTCCCCCTTCTTCATCAAATCTGTAAGGGGTGTAGCAAGCTGTGAGAAACCTCTGACGAACTTCCTGTAATAGGTACATATCCCAATGAACCCTCGAATTTTCGTCACGTTCCTCGGCTCCGGCCAATCTCTGATGGCCCTAATCTTCTCCTCATGGACTCTCACTCTGTCCACTCCAATAATGTGACCCAAATACAGCATCTCTGTCATCCCAAACTCACACTTGGAGAGCTTAGCATAGAACTGTTGCTCTTCCAAGATGCGTAGTACTGCCTCTATATGCTGGAGATGCTCCCCCCAAGTCCTGCTATATATGAGTATTTCATCGAGGAAGACCAATACAAACTTCCTCAGACGATTGCGGAAGATATGGTTCATGTAAGACTGAAATATGGCTGGTGCACTTGTCAGCCCAAAAGGCATAACCAAAAACTCAAAGTGCCCATAGTGACACCTGAAGGCAGTCTTGGGAATGTCCTATTCCCTCACGCGAATATGATGGTACCCTAATCTCAAATCAATCTTCGAGAAGAACTTAGCTCTTCTCAGCTCATCCATCAACTCATCGATCCTGGGTATAGGGTACCTGTTCTTCAGGGTCTTCTTGTTCAGGGCCCTGTAGTCCATGCACATCCTCAAGGTGTCGTCCTTCTTCTTCACCAACACCACGGAAGAAGAAAACGGACTTGTGCTCGGTCTGATGTGCCCAAGAGCCAACAACTCCTGAATGGCTCGCTAAATCTCATCCCGATAGGCTTTGGGATGCCTATAGGGGGTAGGGATCACCGCCTGAATACCCTTCTCAAGTTCAATGGTGTGCTCAAACCCTTGGTCCGGTGGCCGACCTGGTGGTATATCCCCAAACACTACATCATGCCTTTCAAGGATGGCCTGTATATCTGGATGAACTACTCGACTGGTGGTGTCTGCCTCTGATGCCCACAACTCAACCGCCCACTCTGTGTCTCCCTTCCGGAAGTCTGCCTCCATCCGGTGTGCTGAAACTGTCTGAGGTGGGTAAGTGTGCATCCCGCGGATCTTCTCATGCTTCCCGGTATTCTTGTCATCCCACTCCATCTTTAAGGCCTCCCAATCTGTGGTGACCTTCCCCAGAGTAATCAACCACTGTACACCCAATACCACATTGGTATCTGGTATGTTGACCATGGAAAAGTGATCAGTCACAGTGTAGGTACCCATCGTCACTACCAACTCTGGAACATATCGGGCACACTGCATCGTCTGGGCACCTAGGACCAAGACTGAAAATCCGTCAAAGCTCTCGGTCGGTATACCCCTCCACTCGACCATCTGTGCATCAATGAAGTTGTGGGTCGCCCCACTATCAACCAATACTGATGCTCGTTGGCCATGTACTGTCCCTCGTACACGCAGCGTCAAATACTTGGGAACTCCTTGCAAAGTTGCAAGGGTCCCTCCTGTGGGTGCAAAAGCTACACCTCCTATCCCTGGAGGTGGAGGCAGCAACTAGTACTGGGCCGTCTGACTATCTCCTGCCTCCTCATCATCCTCCTCATCCTCTTCCCCGCTATCATCAGAGAAGACCTCAATGAAGTGTGCTTTTCCAGCAGCACAACTATGCCCTGGTGCCCACGGCTCCTAACAAGTGAAGCATAGCCACTTCTTCCTCAACTCCCTCCTGGCATCATCATCCATCTGTGCCCATCCTGGATTCCTCTTTAGAGGAGGAACCCTCACATCCTTCCCTTTGGGCTGGAAACCCTGTCTCTGGGGGTAAGGTGGCCGGGTCCTGGGCAATGCATCCTGTAAGTCCCTAGTCCTGCTGATAGCATCCTGGAGTGTAGCTGGTCTAGTAGATCTTACTAGACCTCGAAGTGGCTCTACCAATCCCTCCACAAACATATAGATCATTCGTGCCACGGATAGATCTGGCACCATCACCGAAACCCTCAAGAATCTGCAATGTATGTCTCTGGGCTCCTTTTCTTCTTGAGCCTCATCAGCTCAACAAAATGTTGTTCCGGATCCCTCCAGTCAAAACGCTCCATCAATCTCCTGGTAAACTCGGCATAAGTCATCACTGTGGAGTGTCCGAGTGTAACCATCCCATGGAACCACCAGTCCTGGGCCTCACCATCCAAATGTAATGTTGCCACCTTGATGGCCTCCATCTCCGACATCTGGTTAAGCTGGAAATAGATATCCAGCTTCTCCACCCAAGACTTTGCCGAATTTTTTGATGAGCCATCAAACGTAGGCAAATGGAATCTGTTAAATGTGCGGTGGGAATCTCCATCATGGTAATGTCGATGCCCTCTATGATGGTCGCGGGGTCTACTGTCCTGCTGGAGCTGAACAAAATCTCAGAATGAGAGAGCATCCCTGAACTCCTGCCCATAGGCCTGATACTTTACAAAATACTCGCCCATGTGTCCGGGCTCTGCCTCCTACTGGGCTCCTGCCCCTGTGTCTGCTCCCAAGAAAGTGGGCATGGTAGAGCGAGTAGGTGCACGTGAAGCCATCAGCTAAGGAGTATCACGTTGAGCAGCACCGTGCTCTAGAAAATGGTGGGATGTACCTGATCCCTCTCATACCTAGAAAACCCGTGGGGTCTCACGCTGTCTAGCCTCTATAGCCTTGAATCTCTGACCCATCACCTTAATCTGTCTGGCCAAATCCTGCACTGACTTGGGGAGTGCCTCCCCAAACTTTTTGGCCTCTGTCATCTGCCATCGGCCCTCTCTGCTTTGAATCTAATACAGGCTCCTCCTATTTTGCGTCTGTCACAGGCTCTGTGTCCATCACCCGAATACAGTCTCCCTCTCCGTAGGTGTTCTCCAACTACGCTCACGATATATGTACTTCCTGCCTCTGTAAAAAATATATGGTCTCTTCCCCAGTGTCATAGACCACAGGCTGAGCCAAAACTATGCTCTGATACCACTGTAATATCTCGTTCGGGATCTCTAAAACACTGTAAACTCCAACCAGAGATAGACTGGGAGGGCATTTACTGGATATTTCGCCTCTAAAAAAAGAGGACGAGATCCGGAGGCTACCTGGCCCTTTCCAGACTCTGTCTAAGAGTGAAAGATAAAAACACCAATTGTTATAGAACTAGAATGCTCAAAAATATATATAAATAACAGTGCAGTAGACATATAATATCAGAGAAAGAAAATACGGCAACTCATCTAGAAACATAGAGAGGAAATGCTAAGCCATTTTATTAATTCTGAGAAATAAAATGGAGTACAATAGGTGATTAGAGTGATGGCACCTAATCTTGCTCAAGGCAAGTGAAGAAACACTCTCAGAAAATACAAGTAATGGCTGCTTTATGAACTACATCCCAGCTGCTGGAAAACTATCGTGTAGCTACTACTGCTAGAATGGACTGAAGACTAGGGGCTGATCCCCTTGCCGGAATGAGCTGAAAATCTGCAAACCTCCTCTACTCACCAACCCAGACAAAACCCAGAACCATATCAAAAATGGCCAACCCCTGAAATCCACCAGAAAATACCTCCTCAAGGAATTACGCTAGCCTCCAAGGCTCTGCGCAGAGGCTAAATGAAAATAGCTGAAACACTGCCTCAAACTCCACCAGAATCCTCCTATGGGCAAAGGCTGGCCCTTTTTTGAAAATCTCGGTTGAATCTCTTGCAGAAATCCCAATCTGGAACACCTCCAAAGTGGACTGCGTCCTCTCTCCTAGTGACTGCGCAGTCTCTATGATAGCCCAGCTCCGCAAAAAACCCAAACAACAAAACCTCCCGCAAAATGCTGAAGAAAATACCTTGCCCGAGCAGGCACTTGAAGTCCCTCGGGGCTAAGGGCGAGATCTCCGACCGGAGACACTAAATGCACTAAACAGTTCTACAGACAGGCTAAACAGCCAGCGTGCTCAAGAAGACAAAACGTCTATCTAAAAATCACCAACAACAGAATGAATAAAATGAGGAGGCTTCTCCATCTTTTATAACGTTGGTTTCCCTCCAAAACCCCAACGTAGCCTCTCTCTCCTCCACATGCTCATCTTCATCTGCGCAGAAGCTTCTAGAGTGTACATAGGCCCTCCTCCTCTACGTGGTGTTTGGCCCCCTTGGCTCCCCCTTAAGTCACAACGTTGTGCTACTAGGTGCATGTCTTATTTCACTTAAGTGAGTTAGACCCTGTCCACTCACTTTTTATTTATTTAAAAACTATAGACGGAAAAACTAAACAAAATCGAATATTCCAATTAGTTGTCACTAATTAGGAATATTACAGCCGGAAAGATACATTTTGGCCATTCAGCATTGATTCCGCCAGGAAGCCCTTTCTTATCCTTTTTTCATTTTCGGCATTAACAATTTTTCCTTGCATATTATGAACATGATCTTATGCTATTTGTTACTTGTAATCATCTTATTCAGTTTATATGTTTAACAGGTATGAACAGATGTAAATGTGGAAGGGGTTGATTAAGTTCCTCCGTAATTATGATAGCCATTCACCTTCTAAATTGCTTATTCATAATTTGAATTTGCATTTTACACTCAGACTATGCAATGTTGGTTTTCTCGTTGAATTATATCAGCTGAGAATGTAATTTTTCAATGTACTGGTATATCTAATATATGCAGCGTTTTTTTTCTTCTAAAAAAAAAAAAAAAAAAAAAAAGAGTTTCTGAGATAGATATATGAAAGAATTCATATTGTATTTTATTGATTTCCTTCGACAATTCTCTCTTTGCAAGGAACCTCTGGGGCGCATGACTGCTGTGAATATCCAGAAATTCTTATAGCCATTCTTTGTAAACCTTTATATTCTATTATGAACTGGATTATTTCCTAATAGGCCTACAGGATGTCGAAGTTAGAGCCTGTTTTGTTTCTTCTTGCAGGTACATGTTTCTGTTTGTTCAGATCTATAATATGTAATTTAAAATCTAGTACCTCATATTGTATTTCCTAAGCACTATTGTTTGTTTATGAAACTCAGTCATGTATCTCAGGGCTTCCTTGCAATGCTCGAAACAATATGAAATTCCAAAATAGATCCATGCATCTCATTGCATTTCACCATCTTTCAAGAAAAAGGAAATTCCTGTATTTCAAGATTCTTCCTTGTATAATCGGTCAACGGGCATTCAAATTTTTGGCTACAACGTTTAGGTCCGTTTCCATTGGGTCGCTGATTTTTAACAATCTTAATTAGATTTTTGACTTGCACTTGTCTCTATACATGTAGAATTTTTTTGGCTATGCTTAATTTATCTAATTTCTATACTCTCTCATGCTCTCATTTTTCTTAGCCTCTGGTATTTCAGTGCCTGAAAAGATGAATCCTGTCATACATATTTTGCTTCATGGTGTTTTTTAACTACTAGGGAAGAGGGTATATGCTTGGAAACTCCTCTATTTTTCCTCTTATAAATTTGTACTTACCATCCTTATTTTTCCGCCTCTTATAAATCTGTGTGTACCATTCTTTGAAAATAGTAGTTGTCTTGTTACTAGCCTTTGCATTTTCTCATGAAAACTCTGCAATAAATTTGACATCTAGGGTCATATTGATGTTCGACAACTGTTCACAATTTTGGGCATTGATATTTACTTGAACAATAGAAATCAACACATATGTGATGGGATATTCTTCAGTTGGCCTCTATATGCTATATAAAATTTATATGATCTTTTTATATGTCTTTACAGAGATAAAATTCAGAAGAGCTATGTTTCATCAACACTATATACGTGTTTTCTTCCTATGCAGAGGATTGGGTTCATTCTTTTACATACAACTGATTTTTAGCCTGATGCTATAAAATAGCACGAGTTAATGTTGTTATATATTTATAAAAAAAAACACCAAAAATGTTCATCTCCTCATATGCCCTTTTAGGGACAGGAATGTCTAAACAATCAAGACAGTATTTTTCAAACATAACCCTAACCCTATGCCTATGTTGTTCATATCGTATGCTACAACACAAAAAATGTTCATCTCGTATGCCTTGTGAGGGCCATCTTATATGCCTTGTTAGGGCCAGGAATGTCTAAAAAATCAAGATAATATCTTTCAAACATAACCCTAACCCTATGGTTATGTTGTTCATGTTGAATGCCTTTTTAGAGCCAGATATGTCTAAACAATCAAGGCAATATTTTTTACAGGAAACAAGTTAAGAGCTCGGTTCAAACATAACCCTATGTTTATGCAGCCCTGTGTTTATGCTTATCAGGGACCCAAGTTCTCACCCTATCTTGGGAGCCCCTATGCTTATGCTTATCAAGGACCCAAGTTCTCACCCTGTCTTGGGGGCCTTCGGAGCATTCTAGAGGGACTCAGCTCTAGATGGGAGAGTTCCAAGTTAAGAGCTCAACTCAAACATAACTCTATGCTTGTGCTTATTAGGGACCCAAGTTCTCACCTTGTATTCGTTTTGTTCTACAAGGATTCTCACCTTGTTTTGGTTTGAAGGATTTAATACCTTCTCTTTATTAAGGACCTAAGGTCTGAAGGATTTCATACATTCTCTTTATTGAAGACTTAAATTCTCACATTGTTTTGTTCTAGGAGGGTTTCATAGGGACCCAAGTTCTCGCCTTGTATTTATTAATGACCCAAATTCTCACCTTGATTCCATACCTTGTCTTTATTAATGACCCAAATTCTCACCTTGATTTCATACATTCTCTTTATTAAGGGACCTAAATTCTCAGTTTGTCTTGTTTTAGGAGGGTTTCATAGGGACCCAAGTTCTCACCTTGTCTTTATTAAGTACCCAAATTCTCACCTTGTCTTGTTCTAGGAGAGTTTAATATGGGCCCAAGCTGGGAACCAAATTTTGACCTTCTTGTGTTTTGAGAGAGTTCTACATGGAACCAAGTTCTCTCCTTGTATTTATTAGGGACCCAAATTTTCACCTTATCTTGTTTTGGGAGAGTTCCATAAGGACCCGAATTCTCACTTTGTTTTCTCACCTTGTTTCTTGTTTTTGGGAGAGAGTTCCATAAAGACCCGAGTTCTCACCTTGCTTTGTTTTGGGATAGTTTCAGAGGAACCCAAATTATCATCTTGGATGCAAGTAATCACCCGTCTTGAGAGGAAGGGACCCATATTTTCACCTTATTTCTGGTTTTGGAGAGTTCCATAGGGATCTGACTTCTGACCTTGTTTTGTCTTGGGGGAGGAGTTTCAGATGGGAAACGCAACTTATCATCCGTCTTGAGAGGAAGGAACCCATGTTTTCACCTTGTCATAGGACAATTTTAGATTTCTTTAAAACCATGAGTTTTTATCTATAAGGTGAGCTTTTTCAAGTGGGGTGCTCGCTAATAGTTATTGGGTTGTGAAATATGGGGTACGTGCTTATGGTTATTGGGTTGTGAAATATTTAATAACTCCGTAGAGACAATATCTGCTTGCCATTTCGGATTTGCATAAGACTTTGAACTTTTATCTAATTGAATGTTTAACTTCAGCTATCAATGAGGTGAGGTTGATCAAGTGGCGTAAATGCCAATAGTTATTGGGTTATGAAATATCTATCAACTCCATAGAGACCATAGGACTATAGATATGTTTTAAATTACTTCATGAAATCAAGTTCTAAAGCACTCTCATTTGTATTCTAAGATTGGCACGTGTTTTTAAAATTTTAAAATTGAATAGCGCCTGCTTTGCATTATCCCCACACAATAAAATAACTCGTTGGAAGTTCACCCAATTAAATAAAAATAGTACAGCATAACCTCCTCTATCCTTGGTTTTACAATGCTCAACTCGACCTTGAAGTCGTTCATACTTCAGGGTTCCCTCACATGGCAACATTCCCTTCCTTATACCTTATATCATTGTTTGCTGAGCCATCCGATAATGTAATTCAACATTTCTTCAGATGGAAACCTTTTATCATATTGATTAGATTAGTAAGTCATTCAACAACGTCATCAAAATCCTTAAAAACAGGTATAATTCGTTAAATAATTTAAAATGGAATTGAAAAATCAACAGGTATAATCCGTTAAATAATTTAAAATGGAATTGAAAAATCTTGACTAAAGAAATGTTTAATATCTATTGAATAATTAAAAAAATGTGTTGAAGAATGAAGAATCTACTATTCATGTAATATAATTGAATAATTTAAATGAGACATATAATAGTTGTGGAATATAAAATATAAAATGGAAAAAATCTAATATTCGTGGAATATAAAGTGGGGAATAAAATATTTATGGAATGATTTATAATGAAGCAGTGGATATTAAGTTATAAGTTAAAATATAAATGAATATAAGTGGACTTAAAATATAAATGAATATAGCTAAACTATTAAATAATCTTAACAAAACACTCGCATCATAAATATTTATTTTTTAATATTTTAAAAAGAAAACAATCTTAACAATACACTTGCATCATAAATATTTGATTTTTAATATTTTAAAAGAAAATGATAATAATTAAAAATAATGTTAATTTTTAATATTTTAAAAGAATGTCATGATAATTGAAAATAATGTTTTTAATATTTTAAAAGAAAGTGATAATAATTAAAAATAATGTTTTAGTATTTAGTGAATAATTTAAAATGTAATATGTATTAGTATACTTTTTAAATTCAAAATAGTGTTATATCTTTGCATAATAATTAAAAATAATGTTAATTTTTAATATTTTAAAAGAATGTCATGATAATTGAAAATAATGTTTTTAATATTTTAAAAGAAAGTGATAATAATTAAAAATAATGTTTTAGTATTTAGTGAATAATTTAAAATGTAATATGTATTAGTATACTTTTTAAATCCAAAATAGTGTTATATCTTTGCATAATTGGTTAGAGAGAGAGAGAGAGGTGTTATATCTTTGCATAATTGGTTAGAGAGAGAGAGAGAGAGAGAGAGAGAGGTGTTATATCTTTGCATAATTGGTTAGAGAGAGAGAGAGAGAGAAGTATTGTTTGTATTGTATTAGATATGTTTGAGTTTATAAAGTTATATTGTTATGTAGGCTAGAACTTCTCATGATTTATTAAGTAGATCGGTTGGTATTCAAGATAATAGAATCTCAGTTTTTGGTTTAATGGAACATTGCTTAAGAATTTGGAGTTCTAGTCTTTTAAAGTCTCTTTCGATTTGGAGTTCTAGTCTTTTTAAGTCTTTTTCGACTGTTGTACTGGGCGAAATGGTTTTTATGTCGTAACATTTTGACAATGATAGGAGGTTGTCTTCTATATCATTTAAGAAAAGCATATTAGGTATAATGTTTCACCTGACACTAATTATTTATGGTACTCCTAATGATTGGGTTGTCTGCTAAGTTGATTAACTAGTTTTTAAGAAAATAAATTGATTTCGGGATAATTAACTCAGAGGTTTTTCTTTAATTAAATTATTTTATCCCTTGTCAGGGCACTATATTGGGAGAAAGGACTTTTTAGTTCCATCCATAGTTTATTGTGTTGTTGTTACATGGTAATCTTGTTAATGTTAAAAACAAAAGGTTGTCTAGTGCATCTTTTAAGATCAAATAGTGTTGCACCTAATGTTGGATATTGGTTTAACTGCTAATGAATGGGTTGGTTGATTTCTATGTTTTTTTTTTTCACAAAGACTGCTCTAGCCTCAAAAATTGACAATAACTAAGATTGATTTGCTTCTTTCGCCTGAAAGAGATATTTATAGAGCTGGATTCCATTCAAAAAAAAATATAAGAGTCAGAATTTTAATTCTTTGTTCCAATTTTGTATAACTGTTGGGTGGTTTGGACAATGAAAAGATTTATTTCTCACAAATTGTGAATCTTTAGTTGTGTTATTAAATTAGGTTTCAAGCTTCAACTCCTAAGGAGATTTCAATTTATAGTTCGATTAGAGGCGAACTGGGATCATTAAGTTCTCTATCTAATCTATTTTATATTGTTGCACAAGTTTAAAAAAAAAATTCAACAATTTTGAAAAAAATTGAATGTTGAGACTTGTATTTGGTTCTTGTAGTTTAAAATTACCCATTCAAATATTAGGCAATGTTTCTTTTCTCCCAATCAAATATGTTATTTTGAATGTTTTTTGTTTGAATTTATGGTTGTTAAATTTGAACACAAACATGAATTCGGTAACCAAGTTTGTAAGATATTGTGTAACCTTCTACTCAAATGATGTATCACAAGAGTAACATCCAGTTGTATTTTATATTGGTGTATAGAAATTTGCATAGAGTAAATACTTTGACTTATATTTGACATACTAAATCACTGATAAGATACACTTAACTATTCAGTCCTTATGCTTTATATAAATAAATGTAAACTGAAATGGAGCTCGAATGATCCCCTTTAGGGCTAGACAATAATGGACTCATGTTTTTAGATAATATCTATTTTATCATGATTGGGTTTGGTCCTCTTCAGCAAGGGTTTAGAGGTATTATGAGGTATTATGTTGAAAACAACTATTCTTTTCTTCTATATCTAGCAATAATGCTCTAGGGTCTAGGGTCTATGTTAATTTTGGGTTTTCTTTGTATGCCTACTAGTTATCATTGCATAAGTGGTTATCATGGAAATATTTTAAGATAAGAGGAATTTGCGTATAATATTAGTCTGTAGAAACTTTAGCTTTCTTCTGTTTGTTGCATGGTTTAAATTTATATTCATGTTTACAAAATTATATGGTTTTATGCCACTCTCACACTCTTGGTTTGACTCTGTAAATTTCAACTTACATGCCCATTGTCTTGATCTAAAGTTTGACAAGAATAAGGAGTCATTAGCACTGGAGAAATTATTGTGTGGTAATTATTGATCCACAACAGCTATCCACGTTGTAATTTATGGCTTTTCATAAGACGAGATCATTTTTTATTCAAGTCATTCAAATTAAATTGGTGTGCTTAAAGTACTTCCCATATTAATTGACAAATATTAATTGAAAAATATGGTTAGTAGTACAAACTATTTTTACCCTATAGATCAAACTCTCAAATACTGAAATTCACTAAATGAAAACATACTACATACATGTTTAATTGAATT